>VZTZ01038933.1:792359-797359 GCA_013400955.1 Drymodes brunneopygia
TTTCTGTCCTATCATGTAGAAGAGACAATTATGATAATGCAGTGTCTGTCACTTGGAGCCCAGCAAATTGCTAGCTCTCACGCAACTGTTTAGCTTTCTTATTTGTTTTTTGTCTGTTTTCCTCCATTTCAAGTTGAAAATAAAACAGAATTGAAATCACTAATGCTCTGCCTCACACTCTGACAGTCTCAGGGTTTCCTTTTATGGGACTGACGTGCAGATGTGACCATCAGACTGTTTGTCAGTGGTGGGTGGTGGTTAAGTGCTGTGTTGGCAGCACATCCCAACAATGGAATCAGGTTTATACTTCATTTCCACCTCTGCACACGAGCGCCTGTCTGAATGCAGTGCTGGTAGACATTACAACAAACAGATACAATCGGGGAGAGTTTATTGTATCTTTAATAAAGCAACAATAAAGGAAATGTATGAGCCCTTTCTCTACTGCCAGGGGGCTTATGCGTGAGGGGAGGGGGTCTGGGAAGGATGACACCAAGCCAACTGTCAGGATGTTGTCTTGGGGTATTTTTCTGAGTGGCACGTACACCCCATTCCTGTGCCTTCCCATCTCTAGCAGAGCTTGCTGTCCATGTCCACATGTGCAGGGAGCAGAGCAAGTCCAAACTCCTGTCTGCCCCCTCCATGCCCATGTCCATCCATGTGCCCAGGCACTAAGGAGAATTTTGCCACTGGCCTGAACCTCTTCACAGCCTCTTGGCTGAAACTGCCCTTCCCACACGCAACCTTCCATCAGCTAACGCTCACAATCTCCTCTGTGCTCTCCAGGCAGAGGTTCCCAGCAATGCTGCTCAAAGCACTGGCACCCAAAGGCCACTGTGGCACCGGGCTGCCCGACCCCACGAGCCCCTCGAAGGGGACAGCATCCAGCCCTGCTTGGCTTTAACAACACAACACAACAAATGCAACACACACAACACAATAAACACAACACAACACAACAAACACAACACAACACTGCACAACAAACACACACAACACGCAACACAACACAACAAACACAACAAACACAACACACCAAACACAACACAACACAACACACACAATGCAATAAACACAACACAACAAGCACGACACAACACTACACAACAAACACACACAACACGCAACACAACACAACAAACACAAAACAAACACAACACACCAAACACAACACAACAAACACAACATACACAACATACACAACACAACAAACACGACACAACACTCACAACACAACACGCACAACACAACACTACACAACACAACACAACACAACAAACACAACAAACACAACAGAACACAATAATACACAGCACAGCACAACACAACACACACAACACAAAACAACACAACACACCCTCACAACAGCACACTAACAGTCACAAGTCAGTCATCCTACTCCTACAGCAAAACATTGGATGGTTGGTCCACAATTCACTACAGGCCTTCACTGCAAAACCAACAGCGAGCAAAATCTTGCGTACTTTCAACCTCCTTGGGTAGAACAGTCCCCAAAGATTCTACAATACAAAAATCTATGTACATTCATTTTTTTATTTGTTCTACTCGCTCTTATGAAGGCTTGATGTGCTGCTGCCAGTAAACAGATCCCTGACAGAGATGCTGAGAGAGAATCAAAACTGTTAAGGGCTTATAAATACCAAATAGTTACTTCTCATTAATTATTTGTAATTAATTATTCATGATTAATTTGTGCCAGAACAGGAATGTTTTATTCTGAATTAATTTAATTCATTTCAAAATTGCTACTTTAAATTGCTACCCTACCATAACGTGATATAATCTCTCTCTGTAGACAAGCCCTAAAATATTAAAAAAGCATTTAAAACAAAGGAAAAGCAGCACGTTCTCTCGCAGAAACACACGGTGCCTGCTGCCCTTGCAAAGTACTTTGTCTGCTCATCCAAAAGCAACCTGGACAAAATGGAGTCTCTCAAGCCGCCTAGAAAATTTTTGCATTAGTGAAAATGGGAAAAATATTTCAGATCAAACTTGGAAGTGGCTTGGAACAGTTCCCTGATGACAGATTCCACTGATGCTACACAGAGAGCCACTGAGAACAACGAGGTTCTCCTCGGCCAAGGCTACACCGAGAAGCACAAGGGACCTGGGCATCAGTGAGCAGCAGTAACAAAGGAATACTAGAAACAAAAACAAACAATAGGAATTGCAAGGCTTTTTTTAAAGGCAGAGAACACCTAGATCTTTTTCTCATGAATTTAAGGATACTACAAAGAAAGCAGATGGCAGGACTTAATAAAATTCAAGTACATTTGGCAATGCAGCCTTTTCCTGTTGCAATAGTGCATGTTATCCTTCTAATGCATCACAGAAGGATGCCTGCAACACAGCACAATTCTTTCCAGTAGACTTCTTTATTACAAAGTTTAGCTTCTTAATAACACATATTGAAAAGAGGAAAGATACACAGGCCAATAACTTCTCCAGCTTGAGTTTGCACTATCCAGAAATCCTCAGCAGAGATAAGAGCCAAAACAGGCACAAGGCAAGTACTGCTACAGAGTGACCTGGACCATTATCACCTATTCCTGCTTTTCAAACCAATCAAGGATGCAGATTGCTCTTATACAAAGAAACTTCTAGGACATTAACTCCACAACTCAGCTAGAATCACTAAACATACAAAACCAAGAGTCCTTAGTTTTTATCATATTACTTCTTTTAGACTGCAGTCAAAAAGAACATACAGTATCTTATTTTTAGGATCTTATCATTAACGGGGGCCCTTGATAGAGACAGACAATTGCCCCACAAGTCCCACCAATATTTTATGAGCAGGCATTCCAGTCCAAACATTCACAGGATTTTTAATTTTTTTAATGACAGAGCTTTCTGACCACCTTTGGAGAAGGCAGATGAGTGGACAATACCACAGTGATCCTAAAGGGCAGAGCTGTTCTCAGTGAATGAAGACTTGTTTTGGCACAGGATAATGTACTAAGGTTTAAATATAAAAGGGCATGGCTGAAATGGAAAGTACCACTTGGAAAAGAAGTTCATTAGTTACATTAGAAAGTGAAGCAGCACAATGGTGGCTCACCCCAGCTACAAACTGCTGAAGTTAATTGAAAAGCATCCTCCAAAGGTACTTCCTCCCTCTGCCAGTTCTGCAGAACTGAATCAAAGGCAGCTCCTGCACACAGATCTGTCCTTGGAAAAGGATGGACAAACTGCCATAAATTACTGCTCAGCCTTTTTAAAGGCAAAGGGAGCATTTTCTCACATCCAACCACACATCCATCTCTAAGATTTACTTCTAAGCAGTTACAGCTACATTGCAGCAAGTACCAACCTTATTTCAGTGTAAGAACGCCCTATTCTGATTTAACACTGCAAGTTGTACTTTGTTGCTATGAAAATGACCAGAGTTAAACTAGTTTAAAAGCACAGCTTTTGATGAACAAACACATATTCGTTTGCAGGCACCAGACCCCGCCTCATCATCACAGGTACTGCCCACCTGGCTCACTGAGCACTCTGCTTTGTTACAGCTGCCTCCTTTGTAACTCTCTCTCCAAAACTTCTATCAGATTTGGTGATCCTGCCCCAGTAAAATAATCACTTTTCACAGGAAGAAACACAGTCAGTTTCTCTACACAAACAGACCTAATTTCCTCCCTTTCCTTCTCCTCTCAGGTGCTGCTGCAAGTGTGTGTCCATCTTGCAATCTGTCCAATCCCCTCCAACATCCCACTTAAAGGAGACATCTGACTTTCTCAGTGGCTTTTTGACACCCAAGGTAGTGCCACAAGTAAAATCTGAAACGTAACATGATGCATATGAACCAAAATAATTAATTTCAAAACAATTTCGAGTAGTTCCTCCAGCCAGATACTTAGCTGCACTCTATTAATTTGCCCTAAAATTTGGCACATTTCTAAAAAAAAAGACCGTAAAATCATTGTTCAAAGAAAACCCGCTATCACCTGCAACATCTATGAATATATGTTAATGAAATGGTAAGCTGTTTAATAGGCCATTATCAGTTAAATAAAAAATATTTAATCTGCAAATTACAACATACTTACCAAAGCAGCTGTCCATATCTAGGCAACCATAATTTCACTATCTAGCTCGGTATTGAAATATGAAAGCATTTTGTGAGGATCCAGGATATTTGGCATGGACATTAGTAATAATGTTCCTGGCACCATGCACTACCTGCATGTTCATGCTGTGGGAAGGCTTCCTGCTCCTATACATCTCATTATCTACTGGTGCCACAGTGGGAATGTGAATGCAGTCAATCACTCCCTGGATACTCAGGAAACTAGCAATGACATATAAACCTTCATTGACTTTCTGTTGCTGTTGTAGAGTGTTTGGTAACTTGATGAATGTCTGACTGTGTTGCAGCATGGCATCTAGGAAATGAGGAAGGCACCTGGACGCACAAGGCTGACTCATCTGTTTATGGCCCCCCGCTCCCCTCCACGACGGCCGCCCGTCGAGCGCCGCAGAGCACAGCCCTCTCCTCGGGGTGGGAAGGGAACAACTGCTGCCTTCCCCTCCCAGCTGCCCCCAGAGTAAACACGTGGATGTGCTGCTGGAGCACGCAGATGGAGTGCGGGACACGCTGCTCCCACGTGCCGCTCTGCTCCCCGCGCGCTCCCGCGACTCGTCTGCGGCTCGCACCAAGATGCTCAGGCATGTAACAGCGAGATAAGAACAGCTCCTGCCAGCATGTGCTCCAGGCAGCTATCAATGTCAATCTAACTCCCCAACTGCTCTGCTGTTACTCGAACAAAAAGCAAGGATGTATAATAATATAGGATGGGTTATTAATGTACAGGCAAGATTAGGCGCACAGCTCTCAAAGGTGCGCCTGCAGGACTCCTGTCCTGCCTTACGTTGGTTGTGCGTGTGTGTGTCTGATGTTGCATGCATTTGTCCTCGTGGATCTCTTCACTCTGCTCTAGATCATGCCATCCCATCTTGCAGTTGGCTTTTCGGATCAC
>VZTZ01038933.1:799859-806305 GCA_013400955.1 Drymodes brunneopygia
TTCTCCCCCCAAAACACCCCCGCAGTCTGACCTAGGGGTTTTTATTCTGTGTGCTTTCTAAACATCACAGCTAATCGTGCTGGTTCTCAGAGATCTTGAGGACATAAAGAATGTTCTGTTCGCATATGTCTGAGCACACGTTTTATCTGCATGAGACTTTAGAAAGATTTGTTTCTCAGTTAATATCTGAACATGTGTAGGGTACAAATGTACACTGATATTAATAGTTAAAAGGAAAATGATGGATGGAAGTGGACTAATGATGCATATTATTTTTAAAAATAACATCTGAGACAGCTCTTCCTAACATTTCAGCTACACAGGCTTTACGTAAGATCTCCTATTTCCTGCCACACTGACCATATTGGAAAGGACGGCAATGATTGCAGGAGGCTGCTGAACTACGTGCCGAAATTAAAAGCAAAGGATGTAAACAGGATGCGTAATTAAGACACCACTGAGCCAGACATCATGACTGCTGCATGACATAACACGTATAGGAACATAACATGAGCTGGAGCTGGCTTCCCCTCCACCCCTCCCTCTCCTTTTGTAGCAAGAGAGAAAAACTATGCAGGCAGCGTGTACAGTGTTCTTCACATAACCTCTCCTGAGCCCAAAGTTTAGGCTCCCCACCAGATCCAAAAGAAACCCATTAAAAATTTAATGCCAAAGTAAAGATAAAATAATGAAAATGCATCTAGGCACGTCTTCCCTTAGAAAGAAAGAAAAAAAAATCTATTCTTTTTTCTCTTTTTGCTCGGAATTACCTTGATTCTAATAAGGTTGTCTGGTGCTCACAGCCACACACGGCACACTCGTATTGACTCGCGTGTACGTACAAACCATACTGGAGTACTGTAAATGCTCCCCTTACCAAAATCAATTCAAAGATACAAAACAATCTATTGAAGAGTTTTGCAGCTGGCTTTTGAACCACTTATAAAAGACAACACACAGAAAAAATTAACCCCTGTGGCTCTATTAGGAGCAGTATAATAAATGTGCATTTAAAAGATCTATAAACACATATTTATCTGCAAAATGTTCTTGCATAAAACTGTTATTGAAAAGGCTTTCATTTTATCTTTGTGTTATTGTAATTTTATTGAATTGCTTATTCATTCTTTGATATTGTGTTTTAATGGTATTATAAATCTGTTTTATGTCTGATAGGAGCCTCATTGTAAACTGATATAACAGATAATATGGCAATTCACCATAAAAATTCTAAACCAAAAATGCAGATCAGAACGCAAAGAAGCACTTTAATTCATTCTGGGTTTCTTTTCATTTTATTTTTTAATTATTTTTCATGTTCTGGTTGCCATCTGTTGATAAAAGATGGTTGTACAAAACTCACAGTACTACACAATGGGAACTTTTTTTTGTGCAATTCTATTCATGAAAAGGGGGGAACACAGTAGAAAAGTATTGCACCTCTCTACACTAAGGATCATTAGCTATTTCATTGTATAGATTGATATAAATTAGCCACTTTTGGAACTAAAGCTCTCTCTCTCTCTATTTTTTTTTTCCCACAAGATACTTATTTTGGGTAATTTTTAGTATCATGAATAATAGAATAAAAAAAATATCCACTTTCTGCCACATCTCCTATTATTCTTGTTCTTTTATTTAAAACAATGTAAGACAATTATGATAAAAGATGTATCAACATATAGAGCCATTATGGCATAAACCACCTTCTGCTCGGAAACTTAGCCGAAAGTTCATTCAGCTGGGCGCACGAGCCTGCCAAACCCTTGGAATGACAACTCTGAACAAGAGCCCCTTGTGAAAGGAGGTGCACAACCTGAGGAGTGCCAGGCCGATAGGTGCAGAATGCTGCAAGCACCACCCAAATCCCTCAGCCTCAGTGGCAGAGCTTTTGCAGCCCTCCCTGGCACAGCAACACCTCCACGGAGCGACCGCGCGTGTGGCTGAACACGCACGGATGTGCCCGGGCATGCTCTTTTCACCATTTGTGTTTTGTTTGTATTGATCATTTGACCTAAAAATAGATGTATTTTGTTCGTGAGCGAACACTTCCCTTAAGGCAGTAAATAAGTAGGAACATGCCTGCAGAAATAATATGTTATTAACATGAAAAACAACAAGAAAAGTACCTCTTGTAAAACACACTGAAGAACAATGCTTGGCAACAGGCTGAGGAGCACTTGGTTTTCATACGATTTCTAAAAGTAACCAGTCATGCTGTCATTAAAGAAACACCACTGAGAAAGCAACAGAAATGTTCCCACAAATATTAAAGAAATTTATTTTTCAATCTTCTAAATAATCGTCTAAAGAAATAACTTTTTTTCCAGCGGGGGAAAAAACACCCAAAACAACTGAAAAGAAATCCCAAGTCCTTATACACCATTACAGCCCTAGAGCAAACTTAAAATCAAACAAAAAATGCAAACTATAAAATTCAAGGGTTTTGGATGACCAGCATCACTGCACAACGTACGAGTTCATCTGGAGGGGCAGAGGGTCACTAACTCAGCACATGAACTGTGCCCCAAGGAAGAAAGGCAGCTTGATCTCTGAATTTCAAATTTCCTTGCTTATCTCGGTTGAATCATGATCTACCTTGATAGAAAATGGATATCAGCCTTTCCTACTGCATCTTGATAAAGGGGAATGGAAAAGGGAGAGATTTTATGCACATGCTGCAGAACAGAAAACTGCACGTATGAACCACAGCTTTGTGTACAAATACATCCCTTACTGCAACATACATAACAGCCTTGTTTGTAAAACATAAGGAAATTTTAGAAAGCAGAATTCAGCATTTGCACAAAAAGCAGAACTCTCCTGCAGCCTATGCATGTGTGTGTCTCTTCCCACAGCCTGCATTTCCTAAAACTGTATTTAAGGACTTCTGTAAAGCACAGTCCAGGTTATTATTGCTACTTTATGTTAAAACAGTAAGAGTCACTGGGTGTTACTTTGATTTCAATACAAGTGGAAGGAGTTTTGAGACAGCAGAGTATTGATATCACCTCTCTCTGCAAACCCCGCCTGGAGCCAGCCGAGCATTCATGTAAATACTTGTTTACAGATTTTTAACACATATATGCACACATAACAAAAGTTCTTAAGGCAAGCCATGCCTTCCATCTCCCTTCTCACAGAGCCCAGGGCACAGCCCATGCTCCTGGAGGATTGGGTGTCCCCAGGGCTGGGGCTACCCTGGGGACAGGCAAGACCTCCCTGCCCTGGGTGTGACCCCAGCACTCCCTGTGAGCAGGGGCAGCCTGGGGGAGAACACACAATCTTCTCTCCCTGCACCATGTCCATATGGACACTGCTCCCCAAATCCACCCTTCTGACCAAAATGGTGAATTTGTGACTCAGGGACCCGTTGTGAGCACAGCAATTCAGGTGGTGTTGATGCTCCCATGGAACTGGGACACGCCAGGAGCACAGAAGGACCCCAGGAGGAGGCACAAACCCACACACTCTTGATCTGAGTAACTCCACGAGCTCTTCACAGCTATTAAAGTCCATCACATACAACACTAACAAGAGCAAATGGCCAAGGCAAACCTACGTGACTGTGTCTTGATACATCACACAATAGCTTCATTTAGCTTAATGCAACACATTACAAAGCCAGCACAGAAGTTAACATTAGTCAACAACATAATGGACAGATAAGTGTCTCACCATGGTTAAGAACATACACGGGTTCCATTATAAGATCTATTTTTAGCCCCTCCTTTGCTCCCTCTACTCAAATTGTATGAATAGCAGAATTGGTCTGTTTGAAAATACTAAGATGAAGTCAAAGGGAAAAAAAATGTTCCTGAGACGTCATGGGAAAATGGACAACTTGTTTTAACTTAGACATCACTCTGAATTCTGTAATAAAATTGTAAGGACACCAGGGGACTGCACAATTTTCCATTTGCTACCTGGCTATAATTCACCTTTAGGTTCACTGTGGGAGAACCAATATTTCCTTAATTGATATTGTAAAAAATCTGCCTTTTGGATCCTGAAAGGTCCTATCTTCTTGCCTCAGTTTTCAGCATTCTTTAAGAGTCCTGACCACAGGAGCAACAGGCACATTGCAAAATAACAGAAAACTGAGGGGGTTTTTCCTGCTACCAAATGCTCCAGCTAGAATTAGGTTCATTGAAAATTAACTTATATACAGACTTATTTAGTAAAAGTTTCTCAACTAAAGCCACCCCTGTACATTACATATTTGGTAAACTTTGTCCCAAAAATTCCTTGAAACACCCAGGTAATTATGTGGTAATTCTTACAAATGAAGGCAAAATAATTTTTGATACATAAGTTTATTTTTTAAAAGTATAAACATAAAAATGCATTGTGCTATTTTATTATCAAAAGAGGTTGAAAATTTGCAGAACCCTTTTATTTTTATTTTTATTGATGGAAGGAAGCTTTAACTGCAGAAAGGAGATGGAGTTTAGTTGTGACACTTGTAATGTGTCCTCCACAGAAAGCCTGAAGAGTTTGCTCCATGAATTGTGAAAAACTTGAATAAAAAATTAATAGTTTTTACATTACATTACTATAGTCAAGAATTTTAAGAAAACCCTACCAGAGATCTGAGCTTGTGAGATACCAGTAAAAAAATCTGTGATGAGAGCCAGGAGTTTTGAAGTTTATTCCAAGCTCTGATTTGCTGTGTGACTTCAGCCAACCCATTTCATCCCTTCCACCTTCTTTTTCTGTAATTACTGCAATAACCAATAAGCTCCACTATACACCTTTGGGTCAAGTTCCCTGTAGGCTTAAAAGCAGCTCTGCTGATTTTAATGGAATTGCACAGTAATGCAGAATCTGGCTTTCATATTGGGATGTTATAATTAATTAATGCTTAAGAAATTCTTTGCAAACCTCTGTAGTAATAAGATACACAAGTGCAGCTATTGTTGAGGTATTGAAAGTACCTAGGAACAAAAATCAATATACAGTGTGCATAATCTGCAAGTGCTGCAGGTGGTCTCCTCATGGCACAAGGAGCATGTGGCAAAGGTGACAATAAGTCTGTGTGTCCTCCCATGTTTGTTGTCAGAAATGTTGGTCCTTACTAACTCAAAACACTTGAACTTTTCCAGGTTTTCTGTGATGCTAACACCACTGATAAATCCATCATCACACGGGTTTCAGCTCTCAACAGAAACGCTCCAATTCCAGCCTATTTCACTCCACCTGGGCTGCAGGAGAAACAGCATCCCGTNATAATAATTATAATAATAATAATAATAATGCAGTGAAAAAGTAGACAACGGGAAAAAAAACAAACCCCAAAACAACACCAGCCTTTACCCAAGCAACAATCAGTGGCTCCTGGCCAACTCTCCCAGTTCATACACTGTGCCTGATGCTCTAAGGCATGGAATATCCCTGTGGCCAGTTTGGATCAGCTGTCCTGCCCGTGCTCCCTCACAGCTTCCTGTGCCCCCCCTCACTGGCTGAGCGTGGGACACTGAGAAACCCTTGAATTTGGGTGAGCAGTACTCAGCAACACCCAAAATATCAGTGTGTTACCCACATTATTCTCACTCTAAAATACAAAACACAGCACTGTACTGGCTACTAGGAAGAAAATTAACTCTCTGCCAGCCAAAGCCAGGACAACATTAGTGATTAGTGATTTTGTACTGCTATACAAAATAGGCATTTTTGTTAAAAATAAAATTACTTCCCACACTTTATTCAATTTGCACACCAAAAACTGAAACATAATAGTTTATAAAAACTAAGGTCCTTTTTTATAAACTGCATGAATACAACCATTCATCTAAAACAGATAAACCCCACCTTTATTGGTATAATTTTAAAAACTGCCTTCCCTTTGAAGGAGAGATTTTCAAAGACTCCTGTACGTGAAATGCCCAGTTCTTAGTGAAATTAAAATTTCAGGATTTGAATAGGAAAAACCTTTAGAATTGGCTAAAAAAATGACAGCAGTTTGCAAAGGATTTCCAAACTGTCTTCTACCAGCATTCAGCCCAGAGTTTTACAGCCAGGTAATGAACTGCTGAACGTGGCACGAAAACCCTGCAGCAAGTTTTGCTGAGGCAATGGGCACTGTCAAAATATTCTACCTCACCTCACAATGTGATGTTATNGCAGGAGAAACAGCATCCCGTGCTGTGGCTCAGGTTCATCATGAGGTGAAAGGTGTGGAGAGAGCAGGAAGAGCTGTGTGGTCCCACCACTGCCCTCCTGCACTGCCTGGCCACCAGCAAGGAGCCTTCAGCCACTCAGAGCTACCCCAGGAGGGGCCTCAACACCTTGTGCTTTAACCCCAGCTGGCACCCAAGGACCACGCAGCCACCTGCTCATGGCTCAGGTGGGATAGGAGGAGACTTGGAAAGAAGGTAAAACCCTTGAGTTAGGAACAGTTTAACAACTGAAATAATAGGAATAATAATAATAATTATAATAATAAT
>VZTZ01038933.1:806449-825567 GCA_013400955.1 Drymodes brunneopygia
TCATACACTGTGCCTGATGCTCTAAGGCATGGAATATCCCTGTGGCCAGTTTGGATCAGCTGTCCTGCCCGTGCTCCCTCACAGCTTCCTGTGCCCCTCCTCACTGGCTGAGCGTGGGACACTGAGAAACCCTTGAATTTGGGTGAGCAGTACTCAGCAACACCCAAAATATCAGTGTGTTACCCACATTATTCTCACTCTAAAATACAAAACACAGCACTGTACTGGCTACTAGGAAGAAAATTAACTCTCTGCCAGCCAAAGCCAGGACAACATTAGTGATTAGTGATTTTGTACTGCTATACAAAATAGGCATTTTTGTTAAAAATAAAATTACTTCCCACACTTTATTCAATTTGCACACCAAAAACTGAAACATAATAGTTTATAAAAACTAAGGTCCTTTTTTATAAACTGCATGAATACAACCATTCATCTAAAACAGATAAACCCCACCTTTATTGGTATAATTTTAAAAACTGCCTTCCCTTTGAAGGAGAGATTTTCAAAGACTCCTGTACGTGAAATGCCCAGTTCTTAGTGAAATTAAAATTTCAGGATTTGAATAGGAAAAACCTTTAGAATTGGCTAAAAAAATGACAGCAGTTTGCAAAGGATTTCCAAACTGTCTTCTACCAGCATTCAGCCCAGAGTTTTACAGCCAGGTAATGAACTGCTGAACGTGGCACGAAAACCCTGCAGCAAGTTTTGCTGAGGCAATGGGCACTGTCAAAATATTCTACCTCACCTCACAATGTGATGTTATATAAACTGTTTTCATTTTTGGTGAGCAAGAAAGAAAGGCAATATTTAGAGAAAATTAGCTAATGTGGACTAAATTATCCTGTGACCTCTTCAAGACAAGGCCCATGTCCTGTATTTAGTACAAAGGGACCCTGGTTCTGAGCAGGGCCTCTGGTTACCACTGCAATAAACATAAAGAATAATGGTAGGTTCAGACATAAAGACTTGTTTTAATACCCCTGCACTCTATCAAGGTACTGGACATCAAAGGAAACACGAGAAATAATGCAGAAATGATAACTGCTGTTAGATTCTATGAACAGCCCATTCCTTTATCACAAAGCCTTACCCATACGGCATCAATTACAACTCTTCCAGACACCACAGGTTCAAAGAAAACTGGAGAGGTAGGGAAAAGAGATGAAGTTTAATGAACAAGGGCCACGTTGGCTTTTGGTGAAAAGTACAATGTACCATTCATTTAGGAGATCATGAAGAAAGCAAAACTCAGGGTGTATGCAAAAAACTATCCTGGATAAGTGAGCTGATTTTGATATTCTAGTAGGAAAGAAAGCAAAGAAATCATAATTTTTGAGAGCATTTTTCTAAATGGGATGGTTAAGACAAATGCTGATGAGATGTCCCTAAACATTACATGGGTATCATCAATCACCTGTTGTTTAGTTTTATTGTTGTTTTTTTTTTAAGATTAATTAAGTAAATCACAGTTCTTGAACATTATTTGCCAAAAGCAAAAAAAAAAAAAAAATCCAGTTATCTGCTGCACTACTTGCTGTATAGAAACACCTTTTACATGCATTTGCAGTATGTGCACATGACTGTTGCAGCAGTGACCTCTGATTTTATAAGCATCCCTCTGTACCTGTAACAGCAGCAAGTTCAGAAAGAGAACCGTGCCACAAATTAAATACCCACGTTTAAGCTTTTTAAGCTCTGAGCCATACTCACTGAATAAAGAAAGTAAAACCTCTACTACATGGAAGAAAAGAATCCTAAATAGCTTTGTGAAATTCATACCCTGTAATGTAAGAATTTTACAGGGATATCTTACACGTTAAGATCCCTTGTTGGAAACAGAATTAGGAAAAAAAAAAAAACTTCAAAGCAAAAGCAGATTTGAAATGTAATTTTTCTTACACTAGTATCCCTATTTTGAAAGTAGTTCATAAAACACTTCTTGGCACAAAGGAAACCAAAATAGTGTTAGTGTATCCTTCTAGAAAGATTAACCTGCAACATATCCAGTGTCTGAAATCAAACATCTGCATTATTTGATCTAATGCTATTAATAAACATGAAAGCTCTGGCACCTGTGAGAGAGTGAAAAATGGAACACAGAAGTATCTTTTAATTAAATATATTAATGGCAAATAGCACTTCAGCAAGGGAGTTTTATTTTATTTTTTTAATTTGGCTGTAGACTAAATATACACTCAAGTAATTTTTAATTATTTCAATATATATCAGGTAACTTTTCTGGTTTATTTGTTTACAAACTGAATGTTCCCTGAGGTCTCAGCTCTCACATGCCCAGCAGCAGGTACAGCCCAGCTCTGCTGCAGGAGGGGGAAGAGCAGCAACACCTCCCTGGAAGTGCCCACTGGAACCTGTGTGACCCCAGCTCTGGGAACACAGGGCATGGCTGAGATCACGGGGGGTGTGACACTGCACTGGCTTCACACACAGAGCTCTTCTGCAGGGGGGGACAGCACAGCCTGCCAGGTGCAGATCCATGGGACACAACACTGGCACAGCCACCACAAGCTGCCCTCTTCTCCTGCCCACTTCCCATCCTTTGCCCTTGCCCAGGCAGGAGGGCATGGTGCCAGCAGCACGGCAGCAGCAGGACAGACAACCACCAAACCCTGGGAGTGGCCCTTCCAGCCCCTCCTGGGTGCTGCTTTGCCTCTCTCCAGACCCTCCAGCCCCAGCTGCAGCTCCAGAGGTGGCAACCAGAAATTCTGTGCATGGGAATGAGTTGTGTACCCTTCCCACAGCCTTCAGCAGGAGGGAGAAAAGAAATCCTTAATTCAAGATACAAAGAAAATATGTATTAAACATCTCTGTTCTGTTAATGAAACCTGTATTTTAAAGAGATGGAGAACACAGACCATTATAACGTGAGGCTCTGTTTGACCGTTTAACTGATTTACAGATCCGCCCAGTGAGAACGCAGGAGTTCATTTAGTGAAACGTATGTATGAGATTAACAATCAAGGAAAGGCTAAAATTAAAATGAAGAATGAGGAGAACATTAACAATAAGAATTTTGAGGCGCAGAAAATACTGGCTAAAGCAGTTACATGGTGGGAATGCAGGAAACTGGTGGTTTATTTTCTTGGGATTGTGCATGTTCTGATCCCACACAGTCTGAGACATATTTTTCAACAACAAGCTGATACATTTTCTGTCTGATCATTATGGATTTTGACAACGTCATTTTGGAACCTTGGTTACTAAGATATCAATAATTAAATGCTTTCACACTTCGCTCTTGTGGATACTGGCAACTTATCTTTGTCCTCCGAAGAAGCTAATGGTATAATGGGCAAAACATCAAGAATAATTAAGGAAAATGCTGGTATAAACCCCATCAGAAAAAAAATACAACTTTGTGCACAGTTCCTGCTTGATACCTCACATCCTGCACTTAGTTTCAAAATAGGGGAAAGTTATTTCTTTCTGTTACCTCTTAACCATGTTTTGTCTGTGTTTAGAGAGAGAAGTACATGATGTAATTAATGATTTAATAGCCTCTATGTGTACTCTCATTTTCTAGTTAAAAGAATAACTGGCTGAAACAGCAGTAGCCCATTACAAGAAGCATCCTTCTCCTTTTGTCTTTCCCTGTAGAAATGTTCCCTGTAACACAGTGCTGCTCAAAGTCTCCAGCCTTGATTTGCAGAGAAGATACTGCAACCCAGTGACATCTCAGAGAAGAGGGCTGAGAGAGAAAGAATTAATTTTAAAGAGCACAAAGTCTATTTTATACCTGTAAGTATATACTCTGCCCTAACTGGGAAATTTGTACAGGGAAATTCAAGGAAGTACAAAGTCCCTTCCTAAGGGCACTCGACACACAAGGCAATAGAAAGAACTGAAAGAGCATGTAAAAAGGCAACTCTGTTATAAAACTACCAATATCTTGATGCTGTCACTGTGAGAAACCAAGGCAGAACAGATTCATTTGGCTGAAGAGTGGATGCAGCTTTATACAAATGATTAATACTTGGCAACCCCCCTCCACTTGGCTTGTCACCAGCAAACTCACTACACTTCCTTCCCAGCCCTCCATTGTATTTTATATAATGACAGACTCGGTTCCAGGATGAGATGAAGCTCCCGTGTCTGGATCAAAAGCAAGGAAACCTCACGACAAGGGATCTGAACAGCCAGTTTAGCTGCAGAAGTCATGGACAACTGGAATCTGCAGCAGATGCCTCACTCTGACCTATAAACTCATCCAGAATCTTCATCCCATCATCATTCTGTTCGGAGGATTAAGGTACAGCACAGGAATGGTCAAAAAGCACAGAATTAGGGTGAGGGGTTTGTTAAATCAAAAAACCTGAGAGAATAGAGAAAATACCATATAGTGTTGCTCAGCTGGCAACAGAAGAAACACGCGGGTCTCAGAGCAGCAGTGGATTCTCCAGGCAGGACCGACCAAAAGCCCTGCCCTTCTTTATTTACCTATTTTTATAGGGTTCTAAGGATAGTTAAAGATTGGTGAAAGGGGTCAACACCCCTGAAGGTTTACAGGACAAAGACATGGTCAATCATCTTTTTCCACCCCAGAGAAAAAAATGAAAAACAATTCCACAAGTGCAAAACAATCCTGGTTGGTTAAGAAAAACAAGAACCATATTTACAAAACAAGCATAGGAAACTACAGCTACAGTGTTACAACTTATGAGGCCCGGTAAAACCAGGGCAACCATATAGCACTGCTTTTACATCATCCTGGACAAGTCCCAAGCATAACCATGTAATTAAGCAGGTGACAATGCACAGTTGTCCCAGAATATTCCTGGAGAGGGCAAGTCTTAAGATACAGAATTACAGGACTCTGAAACTGTATTACACACCCCAGAAACAAGGACCAGACTGGGAAACAAACTGAGCCAAGGACTGGGTGGGTGGTAGGGCTGCACTGCACCTGACCTGCTCTTGAGCACCTGGAGAGGGAATGAGGGCTCCTCTGGCCTTGAGAGACACTGGCTGGTACTACTGAGTGTCTTCAGGAACTGGAAAAACATCAATTTCTCCCATTCTGTACATGCAGAATGCAGCACACCAAGTGTTGCCTGACCTATGGAGACCGCTTCCCTTCCTGATCAGCAGTTGCACATTACTGCATATCCTTCTTTTTAAAATGCATAGTCCTGTAATTATTTACACACTTTCCCATTCCTTTACATAACAATTCAGTGTTCAAGTTGGTGACAAAATTCTTACAAAAACCATATTAGCTCCACAAATGTTTATCTTTAATCTACAAATAACTACATTTGGAGAAAATGAAATGCTGCCTTTTCATCATTAAATTATGCAAGACTTGCAATCTTCATGAGTAAATTTGTTGCAATGAAAATGGACATCTTGGTATGAATTACAAAGGACTGGAAAATCTGAAGTAGAAATAAGCCACCAAAAAAACTACAGCAAGAAATATTACAGGAACCAGTATGTCAACCCTAATTGTGTAATTACTTTTTGGCTTGGTCATATAAGCTAGAAGCAAGAAACAAGAGACAATGGTAATTTCTTACTGCTGAAATGAAGGTGTCAAACTGTCTTGTATGCTCTGTGTGCTCTAAGCTAAAGTTTACATTTATATCATGTTACTTCAATTACAATCTTAAAAGAGACTTGAATGCTTCAACTGCATTAGGCCAGGATTCGTGGATGTTGAACACACACATACATACACACACACAACCAGTTGTCCATGTAAATACATTTTCACATGTTTGCTTGCTTATGGACATTCTAATGCATGGATCATTTGCTTGAAAAATAAAATTCTGTTTAAAAAGAAAAAAAAAAGTGCATTTTGAAATATTCTGCAGTTGTAGGTTTGTTTGGTTTTTTGTTTTTTTTTTTCCTGAGGAATTTGAAAGATTAATGTCTGCAGTGACATGAAACACAGTGAAACTCCGTAACACTCCTGGGCCTGATTCTGACACTCTGGCTCACAGAGCTCCGACCCCCAGATAACCTGATTTTTACAAGGAGCTCCTGCAAACACACAGAATTGTGCCTGCACTGAGCCCTGCCCAGCACCAGAAGGTGCAAGGAAGAGGCAGCTCCGTTCTCCCCTCGCTGCCCCAGCTCCCTCCCCGTCCTCTCCTCCCGCACCCTTCCTGCACCATCCAATGGGGCCAGTCATTAGCTGTCTTTCTCAAAAGCAGCCCAAAGCAATCTTTATGCTACTGCACATTATTGTCACTTTATTTTATAACTTATTTGTTTCCATTTCTTCAATTTGCCCCTCATGGGATTGACCCTTGCTGCGGCACTGACAGACGCGTGTGTGAGATGAGCAAACTTCATCCTTTGGTAGACAGACAGAAATCAATGGAACAAAGACTGCTCTCCAGTACATAATCAGAACAGAGGGCTGAGCGAAAAAGAATGTGAAAACCAGAAACTGAGTATATACAGAAGGGGCACTTGTGTGCCTAATCAAAAACCACACATGGGTGCTGGAATCAGCTCAACCAAATATGACAAAACTTCTTGTCTAAACCACATTGGCGTATATTTTACAGATACCACACAGTTTTCTGCAACTCGTTTTAGGGAATGTTTTTAACCATTTTAATGGGATTATTGTAAAATGCTTATGCACAGATCTGTGCTGAGATTTAGTAGAAAAAAATCCTATAAATTACATATGCTATATAATTTTTTTAATATCTCTTTTTACATACAAATGCAAGGGATAATTAATATCAGAGCTACTCAGGAGTCTAAAAAAGTTTGACTGAATTTTTTTTGGACTGCTTCTCAACTGACTTGGACTTCAAGAGGCGTAATTGTGAGGTATTTGTGAGAAGAAGTTTAAAAACTTGCCCCTGATGCAGCAATTACTGAAATGCCAAGTATCCAAAGGGCTTGACAAGCTGGAATATTAAAATTACTTCCAGGACAATGGCAAATTACGGGGTTCACTTCTTAGTAAATTACACAGGTACCTAATACAGACTCCGCTACAAAACATTGCACTCATGGATGGATATACACCATCTTTCTCTGTACAAATAGACAGATTGCTCAATCTCTACATATAAGCCATGCTTCTTTTATATGTGGACATAAAGTATAGGAGAATATATAGGGGTATGCTGTCCATGAAGTACAATTTTAAGAGAAGCAGACCCGGTCCAGCAATCACACCCAGTCTCAATGCAGTCAGTGAGGTAACTAAGAAATCAGGGTCATACTATTTGTCTGCAAAAATATACATTTAATTGAATATACTAAGAAGTATAAATTGAAACAATTTCAGGAAAATTTTGTGAAATTGTCTAAAAATCAAGCACAACAATATGACATAATTTAAGAACATCTATAATTAATAAAAATATTCCTTGTAATTTTCTGCATACATCTGAAAAAAAAAATTCCATTTCTGTGTTCACACAGAATGCAGAACCCTTTCCTTTTTTATTTCAGAATTACATGATTAAACATATCTTTTTGTGAAGAGCAAGGCCAGATTTGAAAGTGAGACTCAGATGCAAACTCTGACATGAGCAGAAGCCATAGCCACGAGATCCAAGGCCAGTTTTGGCTCATTTTTACCTAGCTTCCTCAAGCTCTAGCATAGGATATGAGTAATTGTGACAACTGTAACATTAGCTGCTTTGGCTTTCCTTAGACTTTTTCCTCCTTTTCTGTTTCCCAAAGAACTTGATAAGGATTTTTGATTGTTTGTTTTCTTTCCTTTTTAATTTAAAATAACTTGACTATTAAGATGATTCTTTTTTCTTTGCAGCTGTTTAACTTCCACTTCAGTTACTGAATTGTAAAACTTTAAAAAGAGATCCCTTCCTTCAACAACTTAAAAATACAAGTTTCTTTTTTCTTTTAACTGCCTTTCTCTTAGATTGAATGACTAATGATAAAAAACATACTGCCAGACCACAGCAAAGGCTAAACACATACAGCAAAACAAAAACTGAATTAGAAATTCCACTTCAAAATTGTCACCTACATATCACAGTGTAATTACAAAGCTGTACATTTTAAGCATTAATTCTCAGATTTTCTTATTGAAGCGAGGTATATTCTCTACTTCCCACTACCTCCCGTATTAGGGGTTGAAAACTAAGATACACAAAACTCTGATTTCCCTTTAGAGAAAATTCAGGAATTCCTAATTCACAGCATTGTTTCTACAACTCTTTTTTTTTTAAAACCCAGAACTGGACACAGCACCAAAGCGCTGTCAAAACAGGAAAGTTCCAAACCATAGCACTTACTATTAAAAAAAAACTGAACACAAAACAAACAAACACAAAATAAAGCAGATATTCTAAGGCTTGTTTCTCCTGGCAGGCTCTGTAGTTGCCAGTTCCACACAGAGCCAGCCTGAGTGGGATTCAGGCTCCTTTGGCAGTATAATGATCAAATGTTCTGGTACAGCCTCGTGGATACAGATGGGGATTCCCTCTTCCCGATCCCTTCAGTACTGCGGGATAAATAAAACCCCATTTAATCTGAAATTTTACTTCTCTAAGCGGTTTCATTCTTCCTTAGGAAAAAAGAAAGCAAGAAATTATGCTGTTGTTTCCTAAGATCGCAGCCTCCTTTGGTTGGCAATGAACAGACTCAGGAACACAAAGCTAAAAACTGTATATTCTGGATATGCAATGTGTGTAAGAAAGCCCTCAAGTACATTTTTTTAAGGGATGAAAATGAATGAGAACAAAAAAATTAAAAGACTACTGTAAGGGAACTGTGTATTTCGCTGAGTACCAATACTCTCTAACACTTCTGAGAATTTACACTGAAAAATCATTATTTTGGTACATAGACTGACAGATTATGAATATACCTAATTTCATGAACTTAGATCTTGCTGCAATTTTTTTTCCAAGAAAAAATGCATGTATATGTATCAAAAGTTAGGTTTCTTAAACCAGGTATTCCTAGTTTTGATGTCTGAATTCATCTCTGTGGTTTCAAGTTTCAGATCCATTAAAGACATACATATTAATATAATAAATATATATATTATTATGTAGGGTATGAAGATCTATTTAAGTTCAAAATAACAGCATTTACCAGACACTTTTGACTGAAGGCAGGTTTTGTGAAACTGTTTTTAATAAGCAGGCCTCAGAAAACAGGAGAACCTGAATATGAAAGAATGTATTTATGACAATTTGTTAACATAAATAGTTTGAACAAGTAGCTCTTTTTAAAAGTGTGCCTGCTTTCAGGCAAAGCAAGATAACGCAACATTCCAAGTAACAGAGGTTTAGGTAACAATCTAAAGCTGCATCCTGGTAAGAGGATTTTATAATGGAGCTGCTGACAGACTGGAGATGCCATCGAGGGCATGGCCACAGCAAAGCTTTAAGGGAATATTTGTTAAAAATATTCTCATGTTATAAAGTTGCTGGGTTTTGGTTCACCATCAAATTAAAGACATCTCTTTTATTTTTCATCTCTCATAATAGCTTGTTCATCTTTTTTCCACTGATGTCACCAATATTGCATGATTGCCTTGATTTTGCTTTAAATGTAATTTACAGACATGCAAGCACCAAAAGATAATAATGATGATACCCAGTGCAGAGTGGCTAAAATGCAACTTCAAACTTCAAGACTCCAGTTGGAATTTATGTTCTGTCTTTCTTTGCCATGTTTTGTCACAAGGAACAGAAGTAAAAAAGCTCTGTTTAAGATGTGTGTTGAGAAAATGTCCTCTATATGCACAGAGACAAAAAACCAGTAGTAGTTTTAGAAGTCCTGACTCACTTTGGGGTTACCCACCCCGCAGCTGCTGAACAGACCAGGTACAAGGCAGCCAGCTCATCACTGCCTATGAGCATGCAGACTGTAGCTGTAAAGGGCATTTTTTACTCCTTTTAGCAGAATGTCCATTTTAGACCGCAATAAAGGAAAATCAGCAACCAAAGGCAAAAAGCTACTGGGAAAATTACAGATTTTAGTAGGGATATTTTGCTGAACTCTGATTGTAGAAATAGGAAACAACCTTGACACAGACAAACACTATCCTCCTCTTATTTTCTTCAGAACTACTCTGAAGGTGAAGAGCATTTTTTTCGTGCACAAGAATGTGTGAAACCCACTGATTCAGTACAAAACTATCTGCAGAAGATAAGAACATCTGTAGTGCTCTCCTGCCGCAGCCTAAACAGCGGCGATAGGGCCTGCTCCTCCTCGCCAGCGATAACAGACACTGTGTGCCCCTGACAATATCATCATTACCAACTTTATTATTGCATTTGCCATTTCACGAGGTGTCTGGCAGGCGAGGGCTCAGACCCTGCATCGCCCTCCCACGTGTTTCATGGATATTTACTGGATTCCAGTATAGCCCAACCTGTTAATGCTTCTGGAATGTATAAACACTGTTAACTGCTAAATTCCCTGTATCAACATTTCAGGCATAACCATTAAATAAGTTGGTTGCTAACTGTTGAGGAAGATTTTGATTTATTGAGTAAAGTATCATCATGGGATGAAAATCAAGATCACATTTTTAGGGAGACATGACATATTATCCATAACGAGATGTAATTTTCTACTAAAAGAGTAAGGATAAAGAGTGTGTTTTTAGAATAGAATCAACAGACAAATTTGCACAATGCTGTTACCAATTGATACAGACTGACTGATAATATTGTCTATTTATAACTTAATACTATTCTGAATATTAACAAAAGTTTCTTGGCATCCCATTAGTAATTCTGTAATTATTTCAAAACAGATTAAAATACTCCACCTGACTGAATGCCATCAAACCAAAATCTCCATTCCTGATTGAGACATTAGTATTATGTTACATTCCTTTTAAGAAAAACAATTTCTCAGCATCTACTCCCAAATCCTTACAGGTTCTTCAGCACAGAAAAGGTTACTTGACAAGTTGAGAACCCAGCCAGGAACCGTCTACCAGAATCTGTCAGCATCTACCCTACATCAACAACAAGCAGAAGCACAACGGAAGTTATCAGGTAACACAGATGAGATTCTGTTCTTTAAACTGGCACTACAGATCTCAGTGAAAGCCTAATCAAGTTAATAGAGCCAGTACAAGAATAATATTTTATTTCAGTGGGCTTTGGACTGGGTCTTAACAAGAACAAACGCTGGAAGCATCCACGGCGTACTCCAAAGGACAATCAGCAGCACCAACTGCTCCAAACCTTTGCTTCAAGCTACCAACAACCAGGTCAGTCTGTGGAATATCTGGAGGTGCAACAACCCCCAGGAAGCTCAGCAGGCCAGGCTATCATCCCCCTGCAGCAGGACAATGGAAGGTACTGCCTGGCAAATGCTGGGATGCCCACGTGTGTCTGCCAGGAAGGGCACGGCTGCAGAGGCTGACCTGGGCTGGGCTGGGCAGCCCCTCTGAGCTTCCCTCCTCATTCATGTCCTGCTGTGACAGGGAAGCAGGCTCAGGGCAGGAACTGAAGCTCTCCAGGCCACACCATGAGTGTTCATTTTCACCCTCCATGGCCTGACCCATCTCACCAGCTGATGTGAAGCTGCTGTTGCGCACAGCAGCTCCTGCAGATCCAAGGAAGAACAGAGCACCTCCTTCCCCCAGGCAGGCAGGTCCCACACTGAATGCAAGCAGGATCCCAGTTATAACAATGCAAATTCCTTAGCTTAAGAAATTGCCATTTTAAAGCTTTATGGGGGGAAGTATTGTCTGGGAAGTAGAACACACACCAGTGATCTGACAGATTTCAATAATTTTTACACACTCATAGTGTATACACGAAAAATCATACAGGGACATCTCTGCTGGATGAAAGCAGCAGAATTTGGGGGACTCCAGAGCATCAATATTATTACATGTTTCCAGTACTGCTGCTGAGAAGACCCACTCCTGGATCAGAACTGACTACGTCAGGCATGACACAGACATCCAACACACAAAGACATTTCTACTACGGCCAAGTAGGCAACTACTTCACAACAAGTGTAATGAGAGTGTATCTTCCAGTCCTCACAACAAATCACACTCTCATTTTAATACAAAATTTAACTGTTTCATTTCCTTTTATCAACATTCACTAAATCAACTATATAAAAAGTCTGCTGTGTCAATAAAATAGTTTTTAATTTTAGCCTAATGCAGACACATGGTATTGTTAGCTAAAAAACACAGCCAGTGGAGATCAAGTAACAAAAGATGTTTTCCTTTGAGAAATGTTAAATACTAAGCTTTTTCACGACTGAGCAGAAGTTTCTAAAGGATGATAACTTTGTTTTGTAATTTGTTTATTGCTTAATCATGAAGACCAGATTGAGCATTTGAGTCACACGATTTTGTGTTGCACACTCCTACAACAAGAATGTGCTGTAAAATTTTATTTCTTTTTCCTTCATTCAGCTTACTGCTTGCTTGTCCTCCTGCTTATTCAGCTAACCATCTCAAAATGAAATGCAATCACACAGCAAGATTTCACTGCTGCTAGAATATTTTACACAGAAAACATATAAGCATGGGGAAATAATGCACTGCTATTCTCATATATTACATCGGACTATTTTCTAACTAATATAGATAGGAAGCATTTTATTGCAGGCCCAGAGCAAAAACAAAGGAAGACAAGGTATCCTGGGTAAATGATACATTTCAGCAGATAAAAAACCCACTCACACACTATCTTTGCTGTCTCAAGTTCTACCTTCTACTTTTCAAATATTCTTTCACTAAATTTGCAAGTCCAACCCAGTTTTGTCCGCTTAGTTTATGTGTCTCCATTTCACTTACAAAGTTAAGGTGGTTGCCAGAATTGTACTCTTACGCCCAAACTAATTAAATTAATATGGCAAATGCAAAGGGATTTGGGGGTTAATTAGAAAGCAAAGCATATGTTTAACTCTAAAACAACAGCACAGTGTATACAGGATTTTGAAGGCAACTGAATGAAAATAACGCATGAATTCGGGTATTTCTATTTTGGGGACCATACAGTGGTTTGGATCTCTACCTATCAGTTTTTCCATCTGCATGGCACTAGTTCTTCCTTCCCTTTTCCTGAAGGCATTTCCAACCCTGCTCCTTCCTACACATTTACCCTAGGGATTAAAGTAGTACCCTGCCTGATGGCTTTTATCTGATGATTCCCTATCTCCAAGGCCATCTGGCTCTGCTCCTGGATTATCAGTTGACACGAGTTAGTCATCCTGCACCTACGACAGTAAAACCATTATCTTTTACCCCAGTCATTTCTGGAGATGTATCCTAGAAAATATGCTGGATAAAACAAGGTACTTTTCATCCTATAAGTAAGTACATACAAATGTATTTTATGCATTTCACTGCAGTGTGGATTGGACACCAAAGGATAGCCACTTAGAGAACACCAGAACATCTTCCAAGCTTCAAGTTTAGCTTGCAGAAGACTTTTCTTAAGCACAGTGCTGACAAACTGAAAACTGGAGATAGGAAATATTTCTGTTTCACTGCACAGGCTGGTAGGACTGAATCCCTAAAATCACCGTGCACATAAGAGATGCAACAGCAAGCTACACTGAGAGGAATAAAAAGGGCAACTAACCTTAAAAATGTGGAATAAAAAATCTCTCTCATATCAGAAATCTTCGAAAGGAAACACATACCCTCCATCATTAATGGACGCAGCATGCTCTAAAGCCAGTGAGAAATGCTCTGGATCTCTGGCAGAGAGCAGGACAGACCTGAGCAGTGTCTGGCACAGAGCTGCAGAGTCAGAGCCTGGAGCAGGCAGGGGCATGGGCCAAGCTGAGGGAAGCCTTGCACACTTATTCAGTCCAGCCAAGCCTAGGACATAGGTCAGCCAAGCACATTTTATATACATATATATATATATATATATTTCCTCGAGATACTTTCCTCAGTATACAGATACTATGTAACTTAGTGGTTCCTACTGAGATACTACACTGTACTTAACACAGCGAGTTAAACACTGGCAAACGCTTGATTGTTATTTGACTGTTTATTTTAAACTCCCTTTGCACATTCTTCCACCAGTTTAAGCAAAACAGTTTACTATCTGTGCCAGTGTTAATGTTTGACATATTCTGTCCATTTTTCACTTCATATGAACAAAAAGGCAATCCAGCTTTACCATGTTCAGTACCAAGGTATTTCAAGTTTCTAAACAGTTTTCCCTATACAACTGCAAAAGCAGCCTGTATATGAGGAAGGGGCTAGGACAGAAAAACCCTTTCATAGAATCCAACCTCTTTCACCTGTGCAATAAATATTGTAAATGGGGAACAGCTATTCTGTCTTCCCTCAACACCATGCATGGAATAGAGATTGGGAAAAATAAGAGGGAAAAGATGCATCTCACCCTGATGAGCAGAGGGAAGCGTTATCACAGGGAACTTTCACGCATAATCTGCTAAAAAGTCACTATTGGACTAACAACAACCACCTATGTTCCAACATGCAGCCATCTATCCATATGTCTCTTAGCCAACATTTCCTTGATGTCAGCACTATATATCCCTCCATTAGGGAACTACTGCCACAGTTCCCCTATCAGTAAATAAAACAGCCATCAGCAGATCTGAAATACAGCAAAATACTTGAAAAGGTATCAGAGGTGTTGATATGTGAAAAGGAGACAAATCCACTTCCCAGCAAAGAAGGAAAGAGCTCTTTAGCCATAAACATGTCACCTCCCATGCCAGCATGGGTATCCCACATTTATTTAATCCATGGAAACATGCTGGAGAAAGCACTGCATTCCTGCACACAAACATCCCGCCATTTGCCCTGTGCAGGCACAGGACCCACTCACCTATGACAAAAAATGCCAGTAATATGTCAGACTGAATTACTATTACATATAGAAGAAAAAGAGTTAGTCCTACTAAAAAAAATACCTGCCAGCAACTGCAGACAACATCCTAACTTTACACAGAAGTGCTGGGCTATCAGCCAAGGGGGTGCTGACTTTGGTCACACAGTGCACAGAAGATACTTCTAAAGCTAATGCTAATATGCGTGTTTTTAGAGAGATTTATTTCTCACACAAGCTTTGGTGAACATGACGTTCTGAGGAATCACTAATATGAAATGTTACTTGAGGATACAGATCTCTCCAAGTCATCCAAGTTAGCTGCAGCCTGAGCTTCCTGCTCCCAGTGTTGGAAGAATAGCTCTATGCAGCAGATGTGTCATACCCAGCACTCAGATGGCACCCCGTTTCTTTCTTAGCTGTGTTCTCTCCTCCTCTAAGTAAATACTGGAATGATTACAAGTGAAACAGGGTGTGAGAGCAGAAAATGTAATTCAGGCTACACACAATTAGCAGAGGAGCTGCTGGTGACACACTGACACGAAGAACTGTGCAAGGAACACTCCAAGGCATCAGGCAGTGTGGAAGGTTGGTGTGTGCAGGACGGCGTACAAGGTTTGCATTCTGCACTTTAAATTCCCAGTATTTCACAGCACGAATCCTAGCAAATCTCACTGATAATCAACACTAATAGCTAGTTTTGATATTAAAAGTAAGTGGGTTTGTTCTCCTGGCAGCACAAACTTGAAGTTTCTTTGTTCGTTTCTAGAAAACAGGGTAAAGGAAGTATGAAACCAAAAGTGGAAAAATACAGAGGGGCAGCGTGGCAGCCATCTCTGCATCACTACTTACAAAATACTTTCTTAAAAAAGAAACATTACTAATGCAATCATCATACCTGTGTTCTCCTGCAATCAGTCTATCCACAGACACCTTCTAAGCACGAACCAAAAAAACCAAAGCTGGGTTTTTTTTGGGCTACACAACCACTTTGCCCAACAATCAATCACAAGACATTGCATTCTCACAAAAATGTTGTGCCACATTTCAGCCTGAGAGCCAGCTTTTGGGCAGCAGAAACACTCACCCCTGCTCTGCTGGCAGCTGTTTTGCACAGACACTGGTCAGCACTGCACTACCCAGAAGTGCATTCCTGTGTACACCCGTGCTGGGTGTGCTCTGCTGCACCCCCTGCCAGGGTACCCAAACTTGGAGGAGTTGGAAACTGGGCTTTGGAACAGCCCTCTCATCATTCCAGCTACAAATAACAGGATTTCTGGAAAATGAGGGCTCAGAATGGGCTCACATGAGCCTGTTATTCCTCAGGCTGATTGCAAATGGGATAGGCACTGCCTGGACACCATTCCTGTACTGAAGAAAGGGCAGTGCTGCAGCCTCACCGAGCTGTGCCTGCCTTGCTGATGGCAGAGCTCGGGCACTCCAACAGTGCTGCAGGGGACAGCCAAGGAGACAATGCCCTGCAAAGGTGGCCCAGGATGAAAAGGCTGCATGAAAGCCTTAGGACTCTCACTTGGACAGACTAACCACACACTCCAGGAACTGCCAGGGAAGATAGTGAAGCTGAAAGAGGCTTAGTGCAAGCATGCAGGAGATTTGTGACAGAAAGTTAGAACTCCATGTCAAGCCTTTCATGCAAACAATAAATATTACTTATGCTCATAATCAGACTTTTCTCCAGCATCGTCTTTGAATGTTGAACCTTTTTCAATTAATTAAAAACTATGCACTGCAGAGTGCATATTTTATCAGCCCTCAGCTGCTTAAGTGTCTAGAAAAGACCAGGCAGTTTTTCTTTTTTCCAGGCAACCCAGAGCAAGTACTTGCAAGGGTCATATCTTTTTAATTATCTTTTCTCTCTTTGATTAATTATTCCGTCTGACAATAGCGTGTTTCTAATGCTATTCACCTGCCTTTGATGATTGACAACTTTTCTGTCTGATTCAAAGCAAACAGCTGCTGCCATGATTGCCTAGCAACCAGGATGTGATGGATGAGCCCCAAAGATGGATGGCTGCAATAAATCATGTCTCCAGCTATAAAACTGAAAAAAGGGATAAGAATAAAAGCGAACAAAAAACAAAACAAGGTTTCTTCCCATGAGTGCACTCAGCTCCTTACCAATTACACCTGAAATGGACTTTGTGTCTATTAATAGCAAAGTTTTCTAATCAGTAAGAATGCAATGATGCCATTTGTATCAAGGTGTGTTTACAATTGTTACAGCAAATTGGCACTTGTACTCCAATTACCTACTGTGTTACACAAGTACAGGAGTAGCAGAGCAAACTTTTACCTTATACCGTTGAAGGCTTTATAGAAAATATTACATTTTTTCAGAGTTTTTTCATGGTGCTGGACTTGAATGAAAGGTATAAACTTGAATTCTTACTTTTGACAACTGAGTGTACCAAAAGTAAATGGAACTGAAAAACTCGTTTCTATAAAATTCATCTAAGGTCCATGTTCACTTTAAAAAAATATGTTTTAACCTAAATGTTTATTAAGTGTGGCTGTCGTTCTCTTTTCTAGGAGGGCATCCTGCAATCAAAGAAAAAGTTGATGTGACAAGCAGTATTCCAAAAATACTATGTACCTGTGCAAGTTCAAGGCTGATCCAACAAAGTAATTCTCATCTCATTTTACCTACCATTCCTGTAAATCATTTGAGTTTTGTAGGATGTGCCAGGCAAGGAACAATCAATAGTTTGTCAACTCAGAACAAGTTTAACCAGGCTGGGTGTCGCACCTGCCTGAAGATGCTTGTGCACAGACACCCCAACACCTGGAGTTTTGGCACTGCCTATTGCTGAAGCTGCTCCATTGTTGGAGTGCCTAGCTCCTGAAAGTCCCTGCCTGCACTTCCAAGGAAAGATCTAATTGCCTATAAAAAGCTGTTTCCTTAATTCTTCCAGCAGGTGGGGGTGTCCTGGTTCCAGCAAAAGTGCTTCAAAGAGGGAAGGGATTGCCCTCACTACTTACACAGCCAGGCCATCCACCCTCCAGGAGCACCCTGGACACTTGGGAGCGAACACCAAGACTCAAAGATTCACAGTCCTGGATGAAGAGCGTGGGCGGAAAAGAAATATCTGAATGCTGAAATAATTATGTCCTAGAACTTTCTTTTCTTTGCCATTATTTGGGACCCAGGAAAAAAAAAGGGCGGGGGGGGCATCCTGTTAGCAAAAGGAAGCTGGAGTGTGTTAATCTGTTCACAAGCACATTTTTATACTGGAAGTGGCAGTGCCTGGTGATGTTACACTGGATCAGCTACAGTCCTGCTCACATTTTCATTTTAGTGTTACACACAGCAAGTCTGTGTCCATGCAAAAGCCTGCCTGTATCCTTGCACGGGCCACGGCTTTGTCTACATTCTTTACAATTATTGAAATGCTCCCACTAAAAACTTCACTCTGCCTCTGCCCGTCCCTCTCCCTGTTGTACAAACACACACGCACACACACACACGGAAATCCAGCCCCTAAAACAATTGTAAGGCACTCCTGTAATGACCGGCGAGTATCTGGTAACAAACAATGAGAAAGCAAAGCCATCAATCACAACGTGCACGCCGAGGCCTCCATTCTGTCCCAGCTCATCCAACTCTCAAGTTACAGCTTTACACGGCAAGTCTAAATAATATTCAAAATGATAAATGGCACTATAAGCCTGATATCCATCATCAATCTTTTTTTAAGGAACATCCATCTTCAATAATGCACGTTTGAATCATGTGAAACCAAGAGCTCCCAGATTCATTTACACAACCCCCAGCAAGCTGGTGCTGCTTGAATGATACGTGTCAGCCAGTTTGTCCCAACTGCCAAACTTAAAAAAAAAGGGGGGAAAAAAAAAAGAGAAATAAAGAGACACTGAGAGAGAAAGCAAACAGGAGGGGAAAACCTTCAGGGGGCTGAACAAGGCGACTCAGCAGATGATATGAAAGCACATAAGCTCCCCAGTGAGTGTGCCAGTGCCCCCAGCACGGCCGGGCGCTCCCGTCCCTGTCCCTGTCCCCCGTCCCCGGCCGGCCGGAGCTGATCCAGCAGCGTGGAGCAGGAGCTGCCCCAGCCCCCCCCCGTGCTCTGGCAGGGCCGGTGATAAATGACACATGTCATTCTGTCGGGAGGGAAGGGTGGGTCAGTGATGTATGGCTCTGCTGAAAAGGAAATCGACTGTTTGGCATGGTGCGGCTATTCTCCACCAGGATTTAGTTTCAGAACTCTAAAATGAAATCTCCGATGTTTCAAGTGTACGCTTAGGGCAGGCTGACGTGCGGCCGAGGCAGCTTGCTGCCTTTTTTTAATTTTTTTTCCCCCTTGT
>VZTZ01038933.1:826018-836073 GCA_013400955.1 Drymodes brunneopygia
GGTGCTGCTTGAATGATCCGGGTCAGCCAAGTTGTCCCAACTGCCAAACTTAAAAAAAAAGGGGGGAAAAAAAAAAGAGAAATAAAGAGACACTGAGAGAGAAAGCAAACAGGAGGGGAAAACCTTCAGGGGGCTGAACAAGGCGACTCAGCAGATGATATGAAAGCACATAAGCTCCCCAGTGAGTGTGCCAGTGCCCCCAGCACGGCCGGGCGCTCCCGTCCCTGTCCCTGTCCCCCGTCCCCGGCCGGCCGGAGCTGATCCAGCAGCGTGGAGCAGGAGCTGCCCCAGCCCCCCCCCGTGCTCTGGCAGGGCCGGTGATAAATGACACATGTCATTCTGTCGGGAGGGGAGGGTGGGTCAGTGATGTATGGCTCTGCTGAAAAGGAAATCGACTGTTTGGCATGGTGCGGCTATTCTCCACCAGGATTTAGTTTCAGAACTCTAAAATGAAATCTCCGATGTTTCAAGTGTACGCTTAGGGCAGGCTGACGGGCGGCCGAGGCAGCTTGCTGCCTTTTTTTAATTTTTTTTCCCCCTTTTTTTTTTTTTTTTTTATCCTCTCTCTGCCCTTCGGATTTCAAAAAACTGCTCCACTGACTGGAAACTGCAAAAGAACACACATATATCAAAGTCTTCAATAGTTATGATCCATGATAAAATTTAAATAGGTTGAGGTTTCTATTTTTATTTATTATTGGGGGGGAAAAATGGCATGCGGGCTTGACACAAAAGCAAGATAAAAATTAGCATGTTTGAAGTAATCGTCCCACAGCTTGACATCTGCATAGTAAATTTTAAAGGAAAAAAATGTGTCAGGCAGGCATGAGCTGTTCCCTCCCTCCCCCCCTCTTTCATTAGCTCACTGGCAGGGTGGCACTTCTGAACCTCATTACTGCAGGAGGATTTATGAAGCTGAACCCAATGGCAAAGAAAAGGCATCTGTCAATAATTGTAGGGAGCTGCACTCACAGCTTTGAAATCTCATTAAGTATGCAGTTATCAGGCATAAAGATCAAAAACATTACTCAACTCCGACAGAATCTTATGGAGGAACATTAATTAGCAACAGGCCTACAGTACAAAAAAAAAAAAAAAAAAAACAGACTTCCTCTCACACCTGCCCAACCCACAAACCAAAAGAAACACTCCCCCTCCCTCCAGAAAAAAATAATTCCCAGCATCTGAGACTGATCAAGTACATGAAACAAGAGAGAGGAAAAAAAAATCCAGTTGAGACAGTCTTGGCGGTGAAGAGAGAAAAGGAAGAAGCTGTCAAAGTTGAGAAGGATGTCAGCACTGGCCCTGATTACAAGGGCCTATACAGTTCCCAGGCCTTTTATCATCCCTGCCATCAAAAACAGACTCTGTGTCACAGATGGATGACTGATGGCTGCCAGTCTGGAGCAGCCTCGCCAAGCCTCCTGGAGGCCCCTGCTGCGATCTGGCCCTCCAGCAACAGGCTTGACCTAGCAGGGAAAGGGCTGCCGGCAGCGAGCCCAGTCCCAGAGACACTCAGAAACAGCACCCTGTTCTGTTCTTCCCCAGAACAATCCAGCGAGAGCTTGGTCAGGGTTTGTTTGTTCAGCTTACAGAAGTTAAATGTAATACTGCTGCTCGCCACGCAAAGGCTGTGCATTATTTGAAAATAACACCAGCAAAAAAATTAAAAAAAAAAGAATCTAAAAAAAGCAACCTCTTCTTTGTCCACGCTAAATGTATTTTCTTTGTCCACGCTAAATGTATTTTTCTAGTTTGCATTTTCACCACAATTTGCACACTCAATTGCTTAGAAAATACATGAGAGAGAAATATAAATTTGGGGGGAAACATACAAATTCATAGGCGAAGCTGGACCATAAAACCAAGTGACCTTTGCAGCACTAAGTATGGTGTGCAACTAATTAAGAACTATGGCCATATTAACATTTTTTGTTACAGAATCAAGGATATCAGCTACACAGCTTAACCCATTGCACATATTTTTTTCATTTCCTCCCTATCAAAAACTGTGTTTGAAAACAATAACTCATAGCTACTTGTTAAAAAAAAAAAAAAGAGAAGAAGAAGAAAAAAGCAGGAGGAGGGAAATCACCTTCTGTAGTCTTTTTCCCACTTGGGACCATGCCTGAAAAACTCCCTCTCTAGTTACATGCTACCCTTCATACATTTTATATTTCCCATAATTTTGCGCTACAAAGAAGCTTTCCACTGTACAATTCCATTCCTGTGTTATTTCCTATGTCCTGGGTTTTGATATAATGTACATATTTGTCTCTCATTTCATGGGATATGCAGTGATATTTATGTCTCACTTGTAGCCACGCTGAAGATTGGCTTCTTAATGAACTACATCTTTAATACCACACAGAGCCAGGGATATTCGCGCGCACATACAAGACAACCTGCCTGTCAAAATCTTTTCAGTATCCAAAATTAATTCATTTACTAAAGCAATGTACTTAAAAAAAAAAAATCTTAACTCTGACGAAATACGGAAGCAGAGGTTCTGCTCTGAACAAGGTTTTTTAAAGAATTTTACAAAAAGTGTTACAATAAGGTGTTTATATTTTTTCATATGCTTACCATATTACTTTTATTATGTGTAGCATCAAAGTGATTATAGCAATTACATCTAACATAATTAATTACAGAACATCCCATCATTTCTAAATACATAATGCATTAGAGGTAAGCCAAAGAAAGAAAACATCTTGACTGTGGTGACTATTGTTGGAGTATTTTTTTCTTTAGGCATGTAGGCGAAACCAAAGTAGGAAGAAACATAGAGAAACGGTGGGATAACAGCGAAATGTTAACTACAAAAATCTGAATATCAAGGCAGGTACATTTTTACTAGCAACAGTAACCTGCGCAAAGCTGCGCTAGCACAAATATCCATGTAAAATCCATTAGAGTTTTTAATCACAAAATATGGAAACTAGCCAATTCACCTAACCAATGTGTTAGTACATAAAGACAAGAGTGTATGAGTGAAAGAGTTACAAGCCTTTACGTATGCAAAATAAATTCACTCAAAGCTTCATTAATATTAATTTAAATTCAGAACCCATTTACATTAAATTGTTCATTAAAAATTGCCTATTTTATGCAACATGCATTCTGCAAAGAACACACAAGAAACTGAAACAGAGGGCTCAATTTAATGATGGAAATATCAAAAGTAAAATGAATTTGGACCATTCCAAACGAATAATAAAGCAGCCCTCTGCTCCGTGCCGGTGCGCGAAGTTTGGCGGGAGTTTGGTGGAAGGGCACGGAAACCTGCTTGGCTTTCCCCAGCCAAGGCTTGGCCGCCGCCCTTCCCACCTCCCCAGCACCACACAGCCTTGCTGAAACGGGAATTATTTATGGACAGGACCTAAAACCCAGCCCCGTGACAGTGGTCGCTAATTGTGAGCACGCTGGGCCACCCCAAAACTTGCATTAATTGCCAGGCGGGGCTGCCCAAGAGCCGCACCCGGGCGGAAGGGGATGGGAGCTGCAGGTGAGGCGGGCTGGGCATGGAGGCTCCTCACTGGCAAACTCCCACACCAACAAGCACAGTCAACTTACGTGATTCCCAACAGCTGCTCTGAATGAAGAAAAGAGAGTCATAATTAATAACATGTGTCCTGACAGAGTTAATTAATAATTTATAATTAAGTCTAAAATACGAACTTAGATTATTCTTGAAGAGTTGCCCCTTTACTGCCCGAAGAGCCCAGGTAATGGCATTGGCAAAGAGCTTTCAGATATTTTATGATCCTCTGGTAACTCTTTCCCTACTCTCCCTCCACCCCCAGGGGAAGAAAACCCTTTGAACATTTTCTGAGAAATATCTTAAAGTTGATGCCTGCAATGAGAAGTGTTTAAATTCTGCAGATTGGCTCTCTGCTGAGATGACCAAAATATCTTTCAGGCGCAAAATCAGGCAAATGCAGTAGGATGAATCTTGCAGTCTCTGAAATTAAGCCCTACTTATTTCAACTCTTTCAGTTCTTTTTATGAAAATGGTAACAAACAATTTCAAGCTCTGACAATGTTCTATTCTGCACTATTGTACTTAAGAAAACTACAATGCAATCTCTCGTGGACTATGCTTTAAATCCTTAGAGCCAATTTTCATGCTTTATTTTTTTTTTAAATGTTGAAATCAAGAAAAATCAATTGCACAGATTTTTTTTTCAATCCTCCTGCTTTAGGTTATGACACATACACACACAAAAAAGCAACGCATCCATTGTTTAGTGGGATTTTTAAAATTAATTTAATGTCTAACTGCAAATGCTGGAAACTAGAATTAATCTGTCTGGATAAAAAAAGGCTTACAGACATTTAAATGCATGTATCGGGACACTTTATCAACCTAACATAAAATTGTCATCTTATCTTATTATATGACTATTTTATGCATGTGTCAAAGAATTTGAAAATGAATGCCTGTCTATTCACTCTAATTACAACTGCATAATATCTGTCTGGATGTACCAGTCCATATCATTGCTACCAAATACAATATATTGTATTCACCTTTCATTTTTAACTTAAGGCTGATAAACCACAATTTGGGCGTAACTAAATTTAAAAAAAATTGCCAAACACACAGAGAAGAAAAAAAAAAAATCAGACTAAAACACCTGAGGTAGATTGTTTAGTAAATGATGCTGAAGTATTTCACAGATAAGATAACACACAACTGCTCAGCAACTATGTTATTTTTGGTGTTGTATCATAACCATACACACACATACACTCCTACTTGACAATGCAACACTTCAGGCATCTTAATACCTGACCCACTAGCAGCACCTTGAAAACAGGGCTGTGTTAAAATCTGACAATCTGTATTTGGATTCTCTAGGAAGCAGTCACGACATTGGATTAAAATATGGATTACTACACGGTAAAGCCAGCAGTGCCAAGGTTTGCTCAGAAAGATAACACATAGGTTACTTCACGTCCTGGCAAACGATTTCTTTTCATTCACTCTGTACCACCATATGGTTCTGCATAAGCGTGCACGTAGCACGCTTAAAAAATGTACCCCACACTTCACCCTGAAGGTGATCTTTTCTATACAGTTTCCACTAATCCTGGAAGCAGGGCTGACAAAAAGGACCCACTCTAATCCTGCTAACTCACCCTAGCTTCACTGCATTTCCCATAACCCTGCAGCAGTCACAATTCATTCTAATCACTTTACAAAACAATCTTTAGTAAAAAGAGGAAAAATGCAGACTTGTAAGCCAATTTAAGAAATAACTGCTGATACATCAGTTATTGACTATTTCACTCCTGCTCATGATAGTGCTCAAGGCAAAACCGAGAACAAAATGACAACATCAACTGCACGCAATAAACTGTGGCCCAGGAGAGCACTGAAGCCCTAATTGACAGCTGTCAAGCTAATGGGAAAAATGGCAGCTGATTCTGGAAAATTCTGTTTTCCAGGCAGATATTCAGGGGAATCTATCAAGCCTTTTTATATTTATGCCCCTTTTTCTTTTTTTTTTTTTTTTTTTTCATTTTTCCTTCCCCCTTTTCCGGGGAAAAAAAAAAAAAAAAAGGAAGAAAAAAAGCAGAGGACAGCCATAACTAATCATTTTGTCAGCTTGCTGCTAGGAAGAATCTCTGCCCAACAGAGAAATATGTGGCAGGTTTGGAGGCAAATAACACACCAAGGGCTGACACTGCAAGTACCTTTATAGGTAGCCTACTTTATCGCTACATTTACTTTTGGGGTATGTATGTAGTTGCAAGCAATTGCCATAAATTAAAGCGAGCGTTCGAGTTGCCGGAGTCAGAGCTGCCTGGAAATCTGGCGGCACAACCTGTGTGCCATCTTGCATCTGTTTGCTGTGCTGCACCCCCAGCCCCGCGCTGGAGGGGCCCAGGGCTGCCACGAGCACTCCAGTCCCTGAAAGTGGCACCTCTGAAACATCAATTCCGTGCCTTTCAGTGCTCCCCCTGACCAGGAACAGCTTTTGAGTGTAAGCGCAGAAAGTTGGGAAGAGCCTAAAGCATGCAGTAATCTCTAGGGTTTAAAACATACTATGTAAGAAAAAANTTGTTTGGTTTGTTTTTTTTTTTTACTCAGAGGCTTGAAAACTCGGCGCAGTTGTCTGGGTCTTACTGTTGTATTAAATATTTAAATAAATAAATAAGTAAACTAAATGTGATTCCAGCAAACCACTAGTTCCCAATCCTTCCTCAGAAGATATGTATACAAAACATGTATTAAGTCGTTTCTGTCAGTAGGAAGTACATTTTCTTGATCTTTTAAACAGGTTTCTAAAAAAGCTGCAAGTGAAAGCTATAATTTAAGGATAGATAATTACTGTTTGCATGAACAAGACTGGCCTCTATTAATACAATATCTTAGCTTCCCCAGACAGTAGCCTTTAACTGGTAAATACCTTCTTCCTCCTGACTTAAATGACAGAAGTCTTTGGAGCAGCAATTCTGACTCTCATCTTGCTTTAACAGGTGAGGAATAAAATTGCAATCCCTGACTCTCCTTCCCAAATTTATCTACGATATTCACCTGAGTCTCAAAGCAAACAAAGTGAAATTATCATTTTTACAGATTCTTGATTCTCAGAGACAGCTTTAGTCTTCCACAGTGTGGTGTTAACACTTGGGCTAGACATAAAGAATTTGTGCACCTGTCTGTTATGTCTGCGAGCTCTGTGCTGCTGAGAGTTCTTTGTTGTTGTTATTCTACTCCAGACCATTAAAAGGGCCCTAATTCCTATGACATGATTATCCAGGTACCAAAGCCCATTTGTCACCTGCAGCAGAAAATTGAGTTAATGCACAACTAAAGGCAACCAGGACTGTGTAATATCAACTTGATTACATCAAACTAGCTGCAAACCTAATTCTGCTGGATGACACTGCGTGGAGCTTGTCATCTCCAATCATTAAAGCTGTCAGGAATCCATCAGGTTTACAGCTAATTAGGTGAACACTAATGAAGCTGGCAAAACAACTTTTCTTTTTTTATGGCTGAGCGGACCTTTCAGTTTGGAGAAAAAAAATTCTCGAGTATTCTCAAGGTTGCTGGGGACTGGATTTCCTGAGTTACCAATCAGCAGACATCTTTAATTCTCCCCCCACCACCACCTTTTTTTCTCTCTCAGTACCAAGCAATCAATTTGTCATCACTCTCAGTATGCCACAAAAGCAGTCATGAACCTTATAACTCGCAGCTCTCAAGCCAAAAAGGGGGGAAAAAAAAAAAGTAAGTTTCTTCTGTCTTAAAATAAAACGCTTCATACAGCTCACTTATTTATCTTCATGCACTTATCAACAGCATAAATGTTCTTGTTTTTTCACTCTTGTCAAATAAGTAGCCCTTCAGTCATTCTACATCCCCCATATCCATTAGGCAGAGGCATTTTGATAAAGTAAAGCCAAAGCTAGTGTATGGGAAAGAATGAAAGCACTCACTCTGCCAACTTCTGATTGACCATTAAGCTATTGATGAATGTGCCTGTCAGGAGAGAGACAATTAAATCAAATATGAAACAAAGTCGTTTTGACGGGTCATTTTGATAGAGCAAAACCATTCTTCCATCTCCTATTAGTCCTGCAGTCAAGTTTTTGTAATGAATATTTCTTAACTAACCTGTTATTTCTTAGCTGTTTTTTAAGGTGTTAAAAAAAAAGCCTTTGCTTTTACTGCTATTAGAAAAAGTAACATTTCCAATGTGACCAATAAAAGCAGCATCTCAGTGGGAAGCAATTATACACAATACTAAATGTTTAATGTGGCTATCAAAAAGCTAAAAGTTTAAAGAGATTACACTTCTGCTAAATATGAAAGATAGATCGCATATCATGGATGATTCACTTGAGAAAGGAGGGAGAGACAGAGAGTGGTGAAAGGAGAGAAAGATACCTCAGAATGTGTGTTTAGTGCAGAAACATTTTCTTCCAGCCTATGGAGAGCCCAGCTTACAGCAGAGTTGAGTGTGTCAAACACATGGAAAAGCTAGATTTTGCAGAACTCAATTCACATTACAAAATAAAATTTCCCAAGTATCAGGAAAAGTTCACCTCTGCCATTTTTCTTGAAAACTGTTATTTGATGGCACAGGCCAGAAAAGCAAAATATTATCATGAAGTATTTGGCTATGATATTGCTTGCTAGATGGTATCACTACCGTACTGAGAAACTTTCCAAACTTTCTAGCTGTTTGTATGCAGGGTAAGGCTGCTGGGAAGTCTGTTTCCCTGTTCCAAAAGCCCTGGCCGAACGCATGTGGATGTCAAAGGGGAGAAGAAAGGAAACACACACATTGTTATTTACAGTTTGCCTTACTCCCCTCGCCCCTCGCTGTTCACTAAACCCAAACCACCCCACTCGGAGAAGTTGTCAGGCAGTGTGGGAGCACTGCCACGCTGCTGAACGCCCGGGTTCCAACAAGCCCAGGCTCCAGCACTACCTGCTCCAAGTTGTCCTGAGCACAACCACGGCCGCGCTGCCAGGGATGCTCCCGGAGCCTCCAGAAAACTTCCACACCGGCCTCTCGGGGCTGCTCCCCCCGGCCCCCCAGGGCTGTCCCTCAGCAGAGGCTGTCCCGTGCCTGTCCCCGGGCCAGCCCGGCCCTGGCAGCGCTGGCCCATCGGTGGCACCGCTCGCCAGGAGCCCCTCAAGTTGCACTAACAGAGAGTTGACAGGCCACGTGTGACGTCACCGAGTCTGGCGTTACCATGGCAAGTGATTTATTGATGTTTATCGGGAATGAATAGATCAAAGGCTGCCAGATGACAGGCGATCAATCAGACATCAAATCAAGGATGGCAACAGGCCAAGGGAACCTTTTCCAGCCCACATATCCCCAACTAAGGATTACTGTAAAATTATGTGGGGCTTTTCTTTCACTGTTTTCTTTTCAATTTGGCTTTTCCAAAAAATACTGCTTAAGTTTAACAGGAGTTGACATTTCTGGCAAAAGGAAAACAAGCCAAACAAACAAAAAACCTCACCAGCACAAAGCCTTGAAAAGTATTTCTAAAAAGGAAAAAAAAAAAACCAGTGGAAATTGTAAAGGCACTATCAGAAACATTCACCAGTCACTTGACAATACACAGACCCTTTTTCTTTTTTTTTTTCTCCTTTGGTTTACTTTGCAGCTTCTCCTCTGGACTCATAAATAAGAAATCAATAGGATTAACAGAAGAGGCTACCAAAGAAAGTGACCAACTAGGAGGGTCTGTCTGTCTGGCTGAGACATCTCCAGTGCAGCACAAGGGCAGAAGAGAAAAAGGTAAAAGTTGGGCAAAGGAACCAGTTCTGGGCTTGGATCTTCAACTAAGACTGCAGAGCCTCCAAATCACTTTGTCCCTGCCACTTCATTCACAGAGTGCCATGTATTTACACATACTCTCTCTCTTTTTTAATAGGAAAAAAAATTAAATAAAAAGAGTATTTTCCCTGGCTTTCAGAAACCATTTGCCTGTGAGGGAAGGGGATGTAGAAGAACGAAGACTACGAGGGAGAGAAGCAAAGTAGGTGCCAAAGTATGGGCTGGAAATAACCAAAATTCGCCTTCTTGCTTCCCCCAGCCCTGGAATGACACCGACCACACGAGCCCGAGCAGTGTGTGCCCGCACACACCCGCCTGCCCCTCGCACAGGGTTACCCCCAGAACCGAGCCGGGCGATGGTAGAGTTCGGAATAAATCAAAGTGGGCATCAAAAGTGGGGAACGGGCTTTCATGTGCCCCCCAATTAAAAAAAAAAAAATAAAATTCTCCCAAGACCCCCCAGCCCCGGCGCTGTGCCTGCAGCCCGGGAGTCGCTCGGCACAGCCCTCGGCAGCGGCAGGCAGCGGGGCAGGAGCGGGGCGCGGAGCGGCGGCGGAGCCCGCCGGGAGCCGGTTATGAAAGAGACGGAGGGAAGCGAGAGGAAAAGCCAGCGGCCGCGGAGGGGAGGGAAGGGAAGGCAGGGAAGGAAGGGAAGCGGCTCTCGTACCTGCTGCGCGCCGGGGCGCTTGCTGCTTCCTCCTCGGCATGCTGGGCTCCTGCGGGCGCCGGCGGGGGGGG
>VZTZ01038933.1:845583-888083 GCA_013400955.1 Drymodes brunneopygia
GCTAAATTTTTTGTTTTATACTCGAAAATGAGGTTTTTTTTTTTTTTTTTAATAACACACTTTTCTAGCCAGGCCAGTCCCTTGAGGACCAGTTCCTCATTTATAAGGAGGTCCCCAATGGGAGTTAAAAAGAGGCTATTTTATAAGAAGAAAATATATTCTGAAAGAGGAGCCATACAAAGATAACCCTGCATCACATATATCAGTATGGAGGCTGGGAAATGCATTCCAACGATGCAAATCTTCCCTTGCAATAATTTGCTCGTTAGTGTTAACGAAAGCCCATATACTGATGTCTCTGTATTTGTTCTTCTATTTTTCATCACACTAATGCTTTGAACCAAAATTATTTTTTAAAATTTGCTTTATTTAATGAATTTAAAGGTCAATCCTCTTCCTTTCCATATGCAAATCCTATTAATAGTAGAGGTTTGATATTAATGGGAGTTAATAGAGTAGATACCCCCTTCACACAAGAAACCCCACAAGAGAACAAAATAATATCAAGATAGAAGCAACAAATTTACTGAAATTTTCTCTCCTTTGAGTAACCAAGTATCAGGGCAACAGTGCCCTGGAAACCAGAGTGACAGGCAGAGGAGGGATGAGATGTGGAAGGGCACACAGGGCCTCGCCAGCTTCCAAAGGCAGGGCTGAAGGAAAGGGCACAGCCCTCAGCAGCTGCAGCCCATTGCCATTGCCATTGCCACCTCCTCCTCCTCCTCCTCCTCCTCCTCACCAGCCTCTCCCACCCGCAGGAGCCAGGCAGGACACAAGGTACCAACACCAAGAAACCCTTACCCATCCTCCTAAAGAGGAAAAAGACAACTGCTCCCTTCACAGCCTCCACTTGTGAGATCACAGCAGCTGCTCAGAGAGAAACAGGAGCTGCTGGAATTGAGGGAGTAAGTGAAGCTATTGCCTCTGCCACCCTGTTTAGCCAGTTTTGGTGTTTGTCTGGTCACTTTTATCTGTAGTTACTGTTGCAGGACTCAATGAAGTTTTAATAGTATTTTTTTTAACTAGAGCTGTTGGTGTTAAAATAGCAGCACTGATGTGCCTAAGGAGGTGGAGTTGGGGAAGGAGGAATAAACTCATTCCTTTCATCTGCAGTCCCTATAGGAAAATGCTCCCAGTGCTAATGAATGAGGAACAATGCTGTCTAGCCTAACTTTTGCAATAAAACTATATCTGCACCGTTTTTCAAGCAGATGAATCCAGATACCAAACAGCAAAGCATCATTAGTCCAGGGCAGTTCTTCCAGTTAAGAAATAAATACCTGGTGTATCCCCTAGCCTGGCCAGCCCAAGCACAGCTCCTGCAGATCAGCCTCTGTTTGATTAGGGAAGGCTGAAGTAATGTGGTCGAAGATGTGGAGAAAGGGATGAGTCAGGGACCACAGAGTGGTGTTAATTTACCTCTTTTCAAAGGGCATTAACCCACTCCCTCTGAACACCAGGGAACCTTGCAAGGAAGCCCATCCTCACTGCAGCCTCCTTCCCAGTTGTCGCTCCTGAGCTGGAAAAGTTTTCCCAGCACCTCTTCTCAATCTGTATTACAGTCCTCAACGATACCCCCTCCCAAAGCTCAGAAGACCTCAGTTGTTTTAGGGAAACCAATTTATTTTTCCTTAAATTCAGGGTTTTTTTCCCACTGCTTATATCAAAGGGATTTTTTTTTCTTAATCCCTGAAGTTGGTTTTATCCTTTGAAAAAATTTGTGTGGAAGAACTATGAACAGTCCCTGGGAGCTGTGGACAGAGCCCTGCAATGCTCTTGGCCCATCCAACCTCTGAGCTGCAGAGAGACAGCGACAGCAAGGACCACAGTCCTGTGGCCCTGAACCACACAGAGCTGTGTTCCATGGCTGGATACATTGAACAAATCATACTCACTCTTCTTGGCTCTTGGGATGTTGGAAAGTCCCTCTGAAAGAGGGGCTGTGGGCAGTGACAGCCCTTGTGGCACCCACAGCCTCCACCTCTCAGAGATCGTGTTTCTGGCTCTTTGCAGACTAAAGCAGATACTATCGTGTCATACTGGGCTTGCATTAAGGTCACCTTTGCTTTCAGGGCCTTGATGCGGCCACAGATTTGCCAAGGGCAGGGCTGGAGGGTGGGAAGCACGCTGAGATAAAAGGCATCACATTTCTGTGGAAGCCAGGGCCCTGTTCACAGCCCTGAGGTTTGGATTTTAGCTGAGACCTGCTCACAACTCCCCTTAGCTCCTTGGCAAATAGGAGAGCACAGAATTTTTGTCTTGTGTTTGAAATGCATGACAAAATAAGACTTCACTACTTATGTTTTGGGGAGGTGAATGCTGATTGCTACAAACATTCTGTTTCCAGCCAAACAGCAAAATTCTGTAATTGTCCAGGTGAGTCACAGGCTGGAAGAGTTTGCATTTTTAGAAAACATTAGGTATAAATTACTTCCACAAACGGAAGCCTGGACTCAACAGAGCAACATGGTTGTCTGTTATAGCAAATCTGGCATTCCCAGATTCAAATCTGCTACAGGCATTCTGGATTTTAATTAATATATTGTTTCATATGTATGAGTATTTCATGGTGAGGTTTTTTTTTGTTTGTTTTCACACACTGCATTTTGAGCTTCAACAAAGTGTGTTCTCTGCATTGTTCTCAAAGCAATTGAATAAATATCACCCAGCCTATAGATCTGGCCTCCTTTGCAGTGAGCAGCACAGCAGTCATGCTTCACAGGAAAGGGATAACATCCTCCAGTGCAGCTGATAAGAGCAACAATTTACAAAGCAAGAGATCCGTTATGCAGTGAAAGCTTTATTACCATGACTTGATGTTACATCTACAACACATAAGGGTTAATCATTGCAGCAGTTTGCAGCTGGTTGGTGCTCCCGGGGGAGCCATAGCAATAGACTCCTGCGTGTAAGGCAAGGTCAGCCTCCTCTCCTGGGGTCAGCAGGCCACGTGAGAACACAGCTCCCAAACTTCCAGCAGACACAGGTGCCAAACCCATTTTGTGGTCTGTTGTAGAGAGCTTCTTGTGGTTTTTGTTCTCCTCAATAACAGCACGTAGGCAGCTCAGTGGTCCATAATTGGAGGGTGAGTTCTCGGGGCTCCCCATCAGAGGGAGTTTTCTGTGGCAGCCGTGGGTTCAGGAGTTTGCTGGGTACATGAAACATTTCATGGGAGACTTATTCTTAGTGGACTGAGAAAACAGAGCAGCCAGTGCTGAGTTTAAGGGCCAAATCCTGCATAATTCTTTCAGTCTCATGGTAGGAAATGCTCACACGAGTAAAGTGGGCAGAATTGGGCTGTAACATTCTATTAATATTTATCTTCTACTGCTACAAGACACAACAATAATCAAATAAGAAAAAGTTTAATCCTCAAATGCAGCTTTAATCTTCAAATTGGTTAGCTTATCAGAGGGGTAATATTTATTTTCAAAGACAGGCTGCTCGGAATGATCAGCTGAAATAGAAACCTATAAGTGAAAGGATGTAAGTTTATTGGGCACTGTTGTCTATATTTATAGTTTCTGCTCAACCCATATTTCTGTTTTTATATGCATGTGTCAAAAATTAATATATGGCAAACTTCACCAACAGTTTTAAGAGATCCTAAAATATAATAAAATCAATAAATGATGTTCTGGCATAAATGTTTCTGTAGCTGAGGGTGGTCAGGTTCAAAGGGCAACATCTGACCATTTCTCTTTCCCACCCTGCTGCGGAGTAAGACCCTCCCCTCAACTTCAAATCACTGGGGAGAGGGTAATTTAAGCTATACTTGATGTACCCTATACATCACTGTCTTCAGGACCAGGTTTAAAATTAAACTCTGATGTACAAAGTTAAACAAAAATGAGATAAAAATTGGCAGGGGTTGAAGAGGGTCAAAGTAGTCAAAACACAAGGTAGACTATTGCTTCTTTTGATTTATGTTATTCTGTGCACTAAAAAAAATAAAATTATAGCTCTTGTGGAGACTTTTTTCATTGAGAATAACACATTTCTAATTTGTTTTCTATAGACTTACAGGCATTTGCTCTGGGAGTTGGAAGCATTTATTTATTAATTTATTTTGGCAGGGGCAGAATATCCCCAACTGTTGGCAGAATATTCAAATTATCATTACATGCAACCTTTGTCACTCAACAGCAAGTGAAGGAGAAGAGTATTTCACCTTCCATTAGTGGTTATCTTACAATGCACACGTCTTGTATTTGTCTAGAGTTTTGATTTCAGGCACCTTTTCTAAGCTACAGTTATGTTTGGTAGCAGAAAGAAAGAGTTCAGTGAATGTTTCCTTTTGCATGTTTTACATGCACATAATCCAGTTACCCACTAGAATTTCAGTACAGGAAAGATGCCAAACAGCAGATTCTTTTGAAACCAATTCAAGAAAATCCATGCAGGAAGTAAATTTTTTATGATGTAGTCAACTTTTCCACATATTGCCATTTACATGGTTAGTGTGTGGACTGCAGGCAAAATAATTTGGAACTGTAATCTTTATTTTCTATAATATGATAATGAAATAAACTACTATCCACTAGAATCAAATGAATTTCTCTCTGTTACTCCAGTGAGAGGAATAGAAGGGTTCTACTGGCTAAACTGCCAGGCTTATGGGAAAATCAAACTAAAATCAGGTCCTTGGATTGCCAGCAAATAAAAAAAAAAATGCTTATTTTAAACAAAACGATGGGCACATACATCTCTTGAAACCTTTTAAAATCTGATCTAGCAAGTTTTTTTCCAAAAGTTTTTAATTTTCATACATGAAAGTCCTGTTGACTTCATGTGGATTACAGCTGGCTAAACTGTGGGCATGTTCTTAGGCTGTACAAGTGCATGAGACAGCAAAAGCCTCAAAACTCTGGAAATGTCTGAACTTGATTACAAATCTAACAGGAGAAAAAGTCATGCTGTCCAGGTAACTATGATTTTTTTTTTCTAACACTGTTTCACTAATATTGACAATGATGATCCTTTGTTAATCTAGTGAGGATCTGTTTGCCATTTAATGCTCAGATTTTAGTGTTTCCCCCAGAAGTCTGAACTGCACAGGATTGCACAGGATTGAACTGCATTGTGATGGCACAGGATTGACCTGCATATATGCCATTAGTATACATAATTTGGCAAGCATTTATGTACTAACTGAATAAATGCAATCCTTCACAAACACCTGGCTGGAAAGCTGAAGTGCAGCAGCACACAAACAGCAGGTTGTTTTAACAGATACAGCCAGCAAAGCAAAGATCAAATGTCAGAATAAGTCTCCTATTTGTGATCTGCTGTGCCAAGCCCTCTGGATCTAACAGCTGGGCAGTATTTTTTGTACTGCTAATTAAGAATCTTTCAAAGATCTGGGGTTTAAAAAAAAAAACCAGCAAACCTTTTGGGTCACATAGACCACTCATGCATTCTGTGACTGTAACAGTTCACATGTAGCAAAGAGCAGAGCAGAGAGCTAGTTGGTTAGAAAATTATAATCCAGAATTTTCCTACATCCATGACACTTTGGGAATCAGGAGAACCATGAATTAAGGAGATGAACACAAAGATCACGAGGCATTGCTGCAGTATTCACAAAATATGTAAATGCTGTGAAAGATGTAGGATCTTACAACCAAGGCTCAGAAAGAACACAGGAGCCACTCTGAGGCTGGGAGCTGCTCAGAAATTAGGTAAAGAACAAAAAGATATGAGAAATCCAAAAAGCTGTTAGAAATACCTGTCACCCATTAAAATCACGTGCTTGGCATGAGTGATTTGTCTTCCTGATTTACCCATGCAGCAATCAGGCTCCTGTTCCCTAGGAGAGGGACATGAACACACAGAAAATGAACTGATTGATTCCTTCTTGCACTGAGCATTTGACTGGGGGTAACTAATCAGTTTGAGGGTGTTTCACTGAGTGTGTTACTCTACACAATCCTCCAGGACTCAGCCCTGTCAAGGGTCTCTGAGGGTGCCTGCTCAGGAAGGTCCTGATTCAGGTCTCACCAAACTCAGATTTTCACTGGTTCTGGATCAGGCCTTTTCCACCCACTTGTCTGGAGGGGGATTTTCCATCCCAGTGCAGCTGTGAGATGCAGCTTTCCACAGTGTCTTGTTCTGTCCATTTTTAGTGCATTGCATTCTTCTAGAGCAAAATTTACCCACTGATGTGTACAGATTCTCTGTCCTGCTTGTTAGTGACATTTCTGCAGTCCCTGTTTTTACCAAGGAAAGCAATCACACCTGAACTTCCCTCTGTGTGTGCTCAGATTTGCGTTATTTTGCTCAGGCACTTGCAAAGGTACCGTGCTCCTGGCAACGATAAAGAACCGAGCTTATAATTTAATAACCCTCCTCTGACTAATTAGTATTCACTCAATGAATGAAAGGTTTTCAGAGGTCCAGTCAAAGGCCTAAGCACCGTTTAAGTCCAGCTTATTCCTCAAGGCACCTCTGAACTGAATTGGGCCCCATTTTATTAAATTACAATAGAAAAACTGCCATGTCAAGTGTGCTGATGCTGGGAGCCCCAACCTCGCAGGACCTCACACAGATAAGTAATCATCACTTATGCTAATAGCACATTTGACTTCGTGGGGTGACACATGAGGATGGACTGCTTACTTGACTAAGATTAGTAAGAACAGGCATGTTACACAGAACAAATGACTTCTAAATGACCAGCTGCAGCAAAGTGCTGACTCCTGCCAGTGAGTGTTGTGAGGGTGAGTGAAGGGCAGGATATGATCTCTAGAAACCTCATTGAATGCTATGATTGAATTGGTGACAGTTTTGCAGATTTCTAACCCATAATAAACCTCAGCTTTGCCTCCTCAGTGACATGCTTCTCTCCCCTGCTTTCTTGCTCTGCCTTCCTTTTCTTTTGCCATAATCCAACAATCCTTTAAAATGTTTTATTTTTTAAAATTCTTTCTTTTTTAATGTTTGAAAATTAATTTTGCAGGTTTGAAAGGTGTCTGGGTAACAGCCACAAACCACAAGCTCTGCTATTTACCTGAGCAGACTACTTGGTAGCATCTCTCCACTGCCCTGCCAAGGTTCCTCCCCTCTGTTCTGCTGGGATCAGTGCAGTCTCTCTGCTCATTTAGTCTTTGGCTTCTCCCCTCAAAGCTGACAAGAGGGGCATCATACAGGGTATACTATTCTAGGGATTTTGTCTGATAAAATGCCCAGCTCTTAGGCCTCTGTTTAACACAATTTTGTTCCATACAGGTCACAGAAACAATCAGATTTTGGCCTGTATGATCTATAATGCCTTTGAACCAGCCCTCCAGAATGGGAAAAATCTTTGTATCTAACCTGACTTAGTTTCACTTAATTGTTTTTGAATTTGTCATGGTCTCGTATTTTTTTCCTTATTTTGTTGCCCTCACTGCTTTTTCTATCCTGACAAGAATTTTTAAAACTCTTCTTTTTTTAAATCACTGACTCAAGGAGCTTATTCTGAGAGTAATGTAGTAGTGACCACTGATGACTGGCTTCTAGGGATTTTATGAAGCCAAGGTTAATTTGTTCCTGAGAGCTGGAAAAACCATGAATGGTGAAACATATTTCTGGTACATGCATAATTACTGGCATAAATATTGTATCCAACACCAAAATCCCAAACATACAACCTGCTCACCAAGGGACCCTTAAATCTGGTTTTGTTTCACTATAATGCAGAGTTTTGTGTAAAAGCCACAAAGACCATAAGTATTATATCATTAGTAGTATTCTTAAGTGGGTATTTTCCTGTTTCTTGGGGGCTTGTAGCTCAGCTGTAATGATTGTTCCATGTGTGTGTATGTGCCTGGATGTTTTGCCAATCACATAAGTGAAACAAAAATGCCCTAATTTCTACAACTTTGCTTTCATTGCACTGCAAAGCACTAAAAGCAGAAATGGTTTCCTGAAGAACTCCTCCATAGCAGGCCCTTGAACAAGATGACTGTTTCTAATAAGCAACAGCTGTCGTTGTGGTTTTACTAGTCAAATGATTCATGTCTTTTGCTCAGAAATGATAAGTGGAACAAATGTTTACTTAGATATGTAACAGAGGAACAATTGAAAAATAATAGACTGTCAAATAGAAATATTTTCCTGTTATCTGATCCTTGACAATTAGTCTGAACTGGTATTTAGTCAGGAGGCAGGGTTGCAGTGGTGCAATTGGGATGATGAGGGGTTTAGCTGATGGAGCAGTGCACCCTGAGCTCAGCAGAGTGCTGTGCCCATGTCTGCAGCAGCTCAGCAGGTTTGAGGGAGGCACAAGCACCTCTGTGCACCCTGCTGCACCCCCAGCCCCTTTCCTGGCAGGGTCCCCTCCTGTATTTATTAATCTCTGAAAGGGAGATGGTGAACTTACCATTTCCTCTCCTTTCTGCTGCCTTCAGGGAACACCAAAGTGCTGCTCTGCTGCTTGGGCTCCAGTGAATATCCTCAGTTGGCTACAGCTGCCCTGGGAACTTGCAGGGTCTTCTGGAGCAGCAGAGGGAAAGCATTCTAATGCAGGAGATCCAGGCTCTGTTCAAGGACACAAAGATTGCATTACCCTTCAGATGTTGGGAAGGAGAGTCTAACAGAGCCTTGATGTATCTCTGCTGAGCCTGGAAGCTGCTGCAGTCAGAGAGATTTGACACCCCTGTGGCATCGCAGGGCTCGAGGTAAATTTTTTTTAAGTGCTAGAGGAAGCAGTGGCAAACTAACTCTTGTGAGCTTAAGAAGGCAGCATCAAAAAATGGTGTAATCTGCCTTTGAAGGGAGGCCTGGGAGACAAAGAAGGATGGAGAAGGCCAAGGGAGCCCTGGGATGCTCAGTGTGCAAATGAAACCAGGTTACAGCTATAACTTACTTGAACTTTTATGCATGTTTGCCAGTATAATAGGGTTTAAATCCACCTTTATTTTGCATAGATTCTGGACTTTGCTGCTTTTTCAGAACTCTCTCCTCACTATCACTGTATGACACTGCTCTGCATTCTACAGGATTGTCAGAGCTTCACTTTCCCATCTGTAAAATGGGGGCAATATTTCCTTTCTCCCAGCCTTTATTGAGCTTACAAGGCTCCTGGGACAAGAATTCTTTTATTGCATGTTTCTGTATTGTCTCGTACAACAAGACCCTGATCTCAGTTGTGTAAGTATCACAGAAATGTAAATAGATAATAATAAAGAGATGATTTTGACACAAGAATGGAATTTTATATTCTGGAGAGTGAAATAAAATATGTACTAAAGTCTACTAAAGTGTAACCATGAGATCAAATGATAAAATTCTTCTGGCAACAAAGAGTTGACACAAATTTGTGAGATTAAACTGAACCAACTCAACGGAGGCTTGTTCTGGTGGTTTATTCATATAAAGTATATGAAAAAAGTAAGTGAGATGATCAAATTACCCTCACAGCATGGATTTTGACATGGATGTAGACTAACTGAGTCACCGGAGGACTGAGCAGGTGCGTGGCTCTAATTATACCCTCAGTCTTGTGAGGAAGGAGCAAACTTCCCGGTTGCTTCCCTGGTGGAGATAAGGTGTTATCAGCCATCAGCAAATGAGAGGGGAGAACAAGGACAAGGCACCTGATGGGAGAAGGAGGAGGCAAAGAGAGCAGATTCATAGTGCTGCTCATCTTTTAAAAATGTGCACACACATCCACTCTGAGCCATTCGGATGCCACTTCTGGTGCTCATCCCTGGTGTCTCTGAGTAACCCTTCCTTGTGGCAAGGCACACAAAATTCATTTGTAACATTTTTATGGGCTCGGAGTGAGGTGTCTGGCTAAATATAATGATTTATTTGTTTATTAATTAATCAACAGGCACGCTAGGAGTTACAATCCAAACTGTCCCCACACACAGGTTTTTATCACCACATCCTGTACCCCTAGGGAAATACACATCTTTTTTTCAGGAGTATAAATGGACATTTCTATAAATTGCAACTACTTGGGTGCATGTAATATGCAATATTATTCATCTTTGTATTCCAGGTGAATCCAGACTAGACTACCAGCCTCTAGGGGAGTCTGCTTCATATAATTATCAGTATTCAAAGAATGATTGTAGATGTTGTAGCTTAACAGCAGGTGAATGGTCCTTATCTGAATATTAAATAAAGTGCAACTGGATTTCTGGGTTATCTCTGGCTAAATGTTTGCAAAGTCATTAGTAAAAGCATGCAGCTATAATCCCCACCACTCTTCTTACAAAGGATTTCCACTTTTGTTTTCTAATTCCTTTACAGGATGAATTGTTCATCTCTTCTTCCTATACACACAATCCTGTCCCTTGGTTAGGCTACCAGAAACATCAAGGAAGCTGCCTTGTAAGTAGTACCTACACTTTTTATCTTTTTTTATTCCTAAACAACAAAAGAAACCAAGAGAAGAGTGACAAAGAGAAAGATTTATTATTTCCTCTAAGGACTATCAGAGCTCAGAGTGTTGGGAAAAAGCTCTGTAGTAAACTGCTCCTTTGTCCTCCCAAGTTCTGGGAACTTTAGCTCTATAGTTTCCTTATTGCATGATCTAAGAGAAGCTTTATGTATTTATTCAGTAAAACCCTTTCCTTATTGTTCTAAAATGGGGGATTTAACGTAGTTGAAAACTGTTTTAGTAGCTTGATAGTGGTTGTTATGTGAATATCGTAGATAGTGGTTATGAGAAAATTATTAGAACAAAGAAAAAGAACAAACTCCCCCCCTGCTGAGCAGGAGGGAGAGACAGACTCAGCACAGGAAAATTACTGGAGATAAAGGATGAGGAATTACCATGGGACCATACAACACAAGGTTTTGAGGCACAACTCCTGTTTCAGTCCCCAGATGTGAAGAGCAAAGTGGTGCTACATTCCGAAGAGGAATTTTCAAGACAGACATTTTCTACACTAATTAGCTGGGCCAGGACATCACCCACATCCTTTGCCAGGCACCCACCTCAGCCTGGGCCATCCATGGCAAAGCATCTTCTCACAATAACTGCAAATATTTGGTTTCAATTGACTGTAAAAATAATAGAACATTAAATATTATTTAGCTGAATATTAAAAACCAAACACAACCCCCCCAAAATGGAGCCATCACTACAGTAAGCTATATACTATTTATTTGTACATGGTCTCCTATTTATTTTGAGCTGGAACACATGCTGAGTTTTCAGCACTGGCATAGCCAAGCCTCTTGAGTTTCTAAGCATTATACCTCTCACTGCTGCTGCTTCAGGCTTCTGCAGGCTCAGGCAGGTGTTCCTACACCCATCTGCAAGGCTTTCTCTTCATCTTTGCAGAGATACAGGGTAGAAACATTTCTTTGGAAGAACACTGAGCACGCTTCTATGCTTAGCTCTGAATTGTCCAAGCAGCCACAAAGTCTCAGGGATGGGGGAATACAAGGGACTCTGCTGCACCATGCCAAAGTCCTATTTCCTTCCATAGCAAGAAATGGCAAGAGCTTTTTCTAGCAGTCGGAACTTCTGTGTATTTTTTACTTAAAATTAAGTATGAATGTAAAGCTAATGAAGTGAGCTGATTCACACTCTTCCATCAAGAGATGGGTATTCTGGAGCTCTCCAGCTTTTCTAACTTTGTTGCCTGGGACATCTTCAGGGGATGTAGCTGTGGACTCATTCTGGGCTTTGCACCCACACTACCTCTGCCAGCAATTGAGGAAACAGAGCCTGCATGTGTGAAGTTTTTTCAGTCCCACATTCCTGACTATATTCATATGGAGTGACCTGTGCAATTATTAAAGTATCAGCTCTGTTACTCCTGTTTTCATAGTGTTAGAAAGAACAAAAAGGAACCTAAGTAAGCAGTGTTTTTTGGTTGTGCTTTTAGTGGAGATGATCTTTTAAAGGGAAGGGCTCTGCACATTTAGGCAAGACCTTTGGGTACCATTTTGGAACTCCCTCATCTGAGACCAGAAGTACTTTATTTTGACTGGAACAAACTACAGAAGTTAACAACTGTTTTCTATTTAGCATTTTTATAAGTACTAAAAAACCGAAACTTCCAACTAACACACCCACCTCTCCTCCCCCCTTTCCCAAAGAAATTTAAAAAGTGCAGCCAAAACTCTTCCACGTAGGTCAAAACCCAAATTTTCATTCTTACCCAAGTGTGAGTCACCTGCAGTCACAGGGATTAGTTCTGATTTAACCTTAAAAACACCCATTTTCTAATGACACGTTTTAGCAATACCTGAAGTCATGTTATTTGCATTTGCTATTATTTTTATAATCTCTTGAAGCACTTAAGCACCTACTTATTAAAAGTAACCCTTTAGGAAGCCATTTGCACCTAGAAGTCAATGGCCAAATCCAAGTCCATGTGAACCTGGTGGAAATTCTGACACTTATTTCAATGGTGAAATCATAATTTGCTCAAAGTGTGCAATAAAGAGGAAGATGATTTGCTTAGGGAGTGATGAAGGTTGGCTTTGTCCCTGTCATCAACCACATGCTGGCTGATTTAAGAATGAAAGCTGGATCTGCTCACAGAGGCAATCCATCATTAGACAGGGTGCCCTTGTTCAGCCAGGCTGAGCAGTGGGACAAACACAGGGCTGTAATGGGGGAGCAAAATAACAGTGAGTTTTAGAGAACCTGAGAATCTCCCATGTTTCTGTTATCATATCCTGAGAAAACTTGCAGCAGTCAGTTTATCCAGCATGGGGCTCTTCTGTAGCTGATTGACTGAGGTTGGATCTTGTGGTCTTTGTTCAAACTTCCCCCACTTTGATGGGCAATATCTGCATGCAGGAGGGCTGCACAGAACAGCCAGAATACGAGCTGGCTGTAATCTGAGGGGACAGGGATGCTTCCCATCACAGACACAGACCCTTCACCATGGCCTCAGCAGGTGCTGCCAGGTCTCCTGAGCAGATCTGTGATTTGGCAGAGTTTTTAGGTATGTACAGACTAAAGCACCCCCAGCAATGCAGGCCTGGTTTCAAGCACTGCAGTAAACACTATAGTACATATTTTGCAATTGCACAATATTTACATTAGAAATGTGGTTGTTTCCAAGTCTACACCACACAATCATCTGTCAGAGCCTGATGGGAGCAGCTGGTGAGGGTAGAACCTGTGCCCTGGGCTCCCCTTGAGCAGGGGTGCCCGTGGGCAGGTCCCTGGTGCTCTGCCACCCTGCCCTGCCTCTCTGCCTGCTGCCTGCTCTGGAGGCTGGGACAGGGATGCAGTGAGGGTGGAGTGACACATTCTGGGCATGAGCCAGCCCCACAGAGCCACAGCCAGTCCCTACAAACTGCAGCAACTCCCACAGGACACAGGTTGAGCCCTGCCCCAAAGCCCTGGGTGCTCCCTGCTCTGGTATCAAGTGTGTGCCCAGGTGTCAGAGCCCCCAGCCTTCCAGGAAAGGCCCAGAGTAGGTAAATCACTGCCAGCCATGGAAACATTCCTAGAGAGGAGAGGGTGTGAGTTATGCAAATATCTACTCTATAAATCTGCTATGTGGCTTTGATGAAAACACAAAAAAGCCACTTAAAAATTTGTTCCATATTTGGCCATAGTATAGTTTTGTTAGTTCAAAGAAATGAAGCTAACTTTATTGTTATTTGTGTTTGGATCAAAGAAAACTATGAAAATAAACATTAGACAGAATGATAATCAACACTGGAAAAGAAATGTTTACTAAAGATTTTCTTCTGTGTTCTCTTACCAGCATTAATAATATTTTCTTTTTCTAAAGTTTTCTTGCTTCCTTCAAAGAGGTTGATTTCAGCAGAAAGAACAAACATATGCAAATAAACTGAATGATGTTATACCCCCTGCCCCTATCCCCCCAAACTGCATCAGATAATTCCATATTGTTAGCCTGCATTACATTTTTATCAGTTTTTTTGTCTTAATCAGATATGAAGCTCTTGCAGTACATCTCTGGAACTGGGCTGTGACCCTGATGTGACTGCAGCACAGAAGCAGCCCTAACCCTGCTGTAATCTAATAGTTCAAATTTAACGGATTTGTTTTTTCAGTGGAAATAATGGCTTCCTGTCACAAAACAGAGACACAGATTACATATCTGATAAATGGCTTTGGCATGATTTTTTCATGTAACACACAATTAACAGTGCCTTTCATAAGATTCATGGTTTAAGGATTTGCTGAAAACATGAATAAGGTCATTACTATGCCTTTCCTTAAAAAAAAACCCACCCTATGTTTCTGCTGGTGCTTTAAAAACAAGTATTACTTTGCTTAGAAAGAGATCACCTCTACTTTCCAGCATTTATTTAGCCTCCAAACAGTATACTGAAATTATTGCCACCGAGTGCTGATGTATTTTTTTTTCATGAGGCATATAATTATAATTGATAACCCAAAATGGAAATGGGATCATTTTGATTTTATAAGCTACCACCCATACGGATACTGAAAATTTCCACATTATAGCCAGAATTGTTTTTTGTCATGCCATAATCCCCTAAACATTATCAACTAATTAATAGCTGAACAATACATGAGGAGATACGCAGTTCTTCTGTGGATAGGAGCAGATATTTTGAAGGAGTTTATTATCTGCAGTTTGGTTTTGAAGGCAGAGATCAGAACTGCTCCTGCTGCCTACATTGGTTATCTTATCTTCAGGCCACCCAACCACCAGCCTTGCCCTGGGAGCTGCTAACTCCCAGCACTCACAATGAGGTAATCATCACCTTGTAGAGGAGTGGTGTGAATGCTGGTCAGATGGCCTGTATTTTATTAACAGAAATAGGGTCACAAGTCAAATACATGCTCGGGGTCAGTGAGCAAATACAAAAGAAGATTAGACGGACAAAAAAATGTGACTGGAGGGGTAAAATCCCACTGGGGGTTAATCGAGCTGAAATGTATCAAAGAATGTAAACTGCCCTTTCTTTTGTTATTCATCATATGGGACGCAGTTCCTGTGTCGTGCTGGTTCCAGTCAGATAGGGCATCATCTCCACAGTGCTGTCCTTTAATGAGCTCCTCAGACACAGGCACTGCCAGTAACACTCCTGCCTCTGCTATTACTACTGCTACTACTCTTAAAACAACACCAAAAATAAGAATTAAAACCACTTGGCATAAATATATAGATCACAAAGATTTGCTTCACCCAATATTGCACTATCCAATGACTGCCTACAAAACTGAGAGAAAAACAGCATTCAGTGTCACTGCTCTGGGAATCTCTTCTGCCTTCAACATGAAAAGGCTGGACCAAGAATTATCTCTGCCAATATTCTGATTCAGCTCCAGCTTTAAATGTAAATGAATTAATAAAAGTATTTCTGAAGAGATGGTGTTGCATCGGCATAGCTTTAGTTTTTCTAAGAAAGACTGTCTTTTTGAGTGATATAATAACAAAAAAGGAGCCAGCAGCCTGATCAGCACAGAGAGTCCTGGACTTGGTAGGGCCCAAATGGCAGCAGTCAAGAAAAATCATAGGGTACTTACCAAGCAGCAGCTGATTTTCTCTGCTGATACATGTTCATCGCTCTTTCTGTGACAAGAAGCAGAAATTCTGCCTTATTTCAACTACACACATTTGTCTAATTCTTTAAAATCCCAGCAGTAGAAAGATTCCCTTTTCATCAATTTCCATTTATTATGCTTGTAGCTACATATTGTAATATGAATTCTTTTAGCCATGTATACTGCACATCTATAGATTTTATGTTTTCACACATCACATGAAAAGCATATTTCAAAACTATTGCATTATCATGTGCCAGAAGAATATTGCTGTGGGAATGCAGACACATTATCAAAAGTACAGTATAAAACAAGGAAGTGAGAGCCAGGAAGGAAGGAATTCTTAGTTCTATGACTGTGTGCCTCTGACTTACCGTGCAATGTTCATAAAGTCTCTTAATCTTATTTTGGCATACTTTATATATAAAATAAGCAATATGTCCTTCTGCAAGGCTGAAATAAAAGTTAACTGGTTCAATCATGCCCTTTAAGAGCAAAATTGGAATTTCTGTCATCAACATCAAGATGAGCCAAATCAGGCTCAGAGACTGTAAATCTTTACGTGCCAAAGAATAACACTACAGAGATGAAAATTTCATGGCCAGACACAAACTGTGGTAGACGACTGAAGGATTAATGTGAAATAAAATAAAGCAAATTTAAGTTTTCCTTGAACTGAAATCGAAGCATTCCTTCATTACCTCCCCAGCTATCTATAGATGCTTTCCCATACAATTTATTTTCACACATTATATCCCTCCTTCTGGAATATATGTATTTCACCCTGCATCTTTTAGCAAAGCCTGTATCTAACTTATATATTGTCCCTTAAGGTTAAAACTAATTTTGTGCTTAAGTGCTTTGCAGGACGGAACCTCCTTGGGGCACATGCAGGATTTTTCTCCTCCTGGGATGGTGGGAGCTGTGGCAGTGTGTGCGTGCTGTGTCAGACCTGAGAGCAGCTGCCAAGTGTGGACACCCACAGAAGGATTTTCTTTACAGAACTATCTTAAAAATGGAAATGTCTGTCTCCTCCAGCTACACTGGCAGACACTGTTTACCCAAAGATCCAGATACACAAGACCTTGTTATCAACTGCAGCTTTTACACAACTTACAAGTAAGTTAGTGGGTTGGAAATCACACATTTTAGAAATATTTTCTGAAGGATGTGATTGTATTTGCTGCCCTTGAAAGTGTTTAATGTTGCATGTTCATTACATATTTTTGTGTTACTTAATGTAAAAGGTTTTTTAAAAACACAAATTGCCACAGAGTGGATTTATAAATGCTTAGAAAGTAATGAGAGATATTTAATACACAAAAAAGGAAAACCCATATAGCTACCCTGACATGCAATTAATGGGTTTCTAAAAAGCCACTAGCAAAGTATCTTTCCAAGGTTTACATTTCAGCCATTGAGTCCTTTCTTTGGAATACCATCCACTAAAACACAACATTCTGAAGTCTTTCTGCTAACTTAATGTAGAAGCGTTACTGAGAAGAGTTAGCTTCTTGATAACGTGGTCAAAATATTTTAAGAAATATCACTTCATGAACTATAACTAATCAATTTGCACCTGTATTATGTGGAGGAGACACACTATCCACTTTGGACAGCAGGGCTGAGAGGTATTGAGGTTTGCACAATGCCAGCAAGTTCTATTACCTACTTAAAGGCTTGTGAATAAGAATTTTACTGCAGTCACAACATATACATTGGGCTCTTCTAGTAAATTGATCACTCAAATAAAAAGAAAGGAATGTTTTTGATCTGCAAAGAAGATGAGCAAAAAGTAAGCCTGCTCATCTTAACTCTGCATTAGGGGAAAAAATGAACTTTGATCTATCATGTTGCAGAGCTGCTTGTATTTCAATGGCAATTTATCAATTTTTAATAGTCAAAGCTCCCAAGTAGTAAAAGCTTCTTAGACTTCCTAATTTAATAGCCATTATTTAAAATTTTTATTCTGTATGATTTACTGTTCGGAAGCAAGAAAGCAACACAATTTCTTAAGGATTCTTTCTTTTATACAAATTGATGGAGTCCAACACTACTAATTTTGTTCTTCCTCATGCTGGTGTAACAGAAGTGCAAAATCACACCTTAATATATTTGAACCTTTTTTAGCTAATCTAACAGAATGTTTCAGCACCAGGACTGAGTTAAGGTCGGGATGCAGCAGCAGCAGCCCCTCAGGGAACCCTTCCTCCTGCAGGGATGGAGCAGGGTCAGTGCCACCCCTGCCCTGCTGGCAGTGCCCACTCCAGCCCAGCCCGGGGGCTCCCAGCCTGCAGGGAGCAATTAGGGAGCTCTGGCTGTGCCCCAACCATCACATCTGCTGCAATTTGTGTGCATGGGGACAGAACAGGTCCCTCTGCTTCTCCCCCAGCAGCAGAAGGGTGGGAGGATCTCTCCCGAGGTGGTGGGCCCAGCTCCACGGTAAATCCCAGCTTTCCTGGGCAAGGTGTGCCCTGTATTCCTAGGACAATGGAGGCTGAGGACACCCAGCACCTGTGGGGCTATCACACAAGTGAGTCTAAAATAAGCTTGAGACTGTCTTGTTTTAAAAAGGTTACCTTGGCCAGTCCAAAGCACAAGGAGGAGCATTTAAGAGTGCAGATCTAAACTTGCATGTTGTTATTGCTAGACATGAAAGCCTAAGGTCAGAATTCAGAATTCAACCACTCTGACTCAAAAATACATCAATGTATTTGCTAAATGGAAACCGCACTCGCATCACTTCTTATCATAGTGTCACAAAATGCAGAAAATTACAAATCAGTTTTAAGGCAAAATACACGACAGCAAAATAAAAGTACACAAAAACTACATTAAATATCAGTCTTCATTTGTCCCTACCACTTCAACTTACCTCTCAGTTCCAAACTCCTCGCTGCAGTGCACAGCTTGAGACAGTCTAAGATCCATTTTAGAGTGGACTGAAATATAAATGACAGTTCACACTACACATGAACATAGACAACTGTATAAAATATTTAAATAAAGACAGAAAAGAACAGAGGAAACCAACTGAGCCTTTGGCAGACCCAGCCTTTGGGAATTTAGCAGCTTGAGATTCATTGCAAATTTCATCTTTAATGTTATTTTTAGTTCAATATTTTGTAGCACTCAGAAGTAAATCTTTGTGTGCTGTCTCTCCTCCTGCTTGTGCTGCTTCCTTTTCTGATATTTTCTTTTAAAGAAACCTAATATATTTTCAATACAATTGATTTGTGACATGTTTTGTGATATTTGTTAAAGTTATCCTGTTTCTTCGTGCAATTCAATGAAAACCATTACACTGTTGTTTCTTTTAAAGTGCTGAACAATGCTTGTCATAACTGAACAAAACGAGACCCCCCAACAGTCTTTGTTCCATCACACCTTGTGTTGCATGAAATTCTCTGACATTAATTTTGATTCTTGGGTTAGAGTCAAAGTCTTTTTTTTAACCTCTCACCACTGTTCCAAGTGCTGCCACACACAGTGCATTTCCAGAGCAGTTTTGATTTTCTCCTGGGGTCTGTCCTTTGTCTCTCTCCCCAGCAATCTGACTGGAATGATACACAAGATACAGGGCTGGGGGTGCTGCAGAGGGGATGCTGGAAGAAAATGGAAACTGGGAAGTTCACACCCTAGTCCACCCCACCACAGATTGCTGTCTGTCCATGCTCAGGTGTCTTGTACAAAGCCTACTCCTATTTTTTAATGGACTTTCCAAGCCTTTCCCCTTCCTGCTGTTGCAGAGAACTCAGTGAACATATTCTCCCATTACTAAGCTTAAAATATAACAGTTGTGCCATGGAGAATGGCCTAAAAATGGGCTATTCCACATCTTACAGAGCTGAAGCCAGCACCACAATGTGACACCAGATGGGAACCATACAGGACATGGAAAATAAGACTAAGGCTACTTATCTGTGCAGTATGAACACTGTAAAGCCACTTTTGCTTTAATTAATTTTAATTTCGTCAGGTTGCAGTTGGAGTCAGGAATTTTTCCTTTTTTTCATGGAAGGATTCACAAGAGGTGAAGGAGGATCTTGCCTGATCACAAGACTTTAAAATTGAAAGAGGCTTTTTTATTTCAAAACCCTGATTTCTAACATCAAGAGACATCATTTAACAGTTCCCACAAATGCAGGGACTAGGAGCCTCTATTAAATGAGCAGGCATCAGTCTTAAAACAAACAAAAGAAGTATTTTATCCTCACAGTGCATAATGAAATTACAGAACTCATGGCCACAGGATGGTGTGGAGGTCAAAAGTGTAAATGGACCATAAAAGGGATTACATGAAATCATGCAAACGAAATCCATCACTGGCTACTAAACATGATGATCATGATCCAGCCTCCAAATCAAAATGTCTCTGACACTGATCCTCAGAGGGCAGGAGCACACAGGGGAAGAAGGATTGCTCTGTATGGGAGATATATCAGAGTTCATACACTTTTTCCCCAGACATTTGCTGCTCTCACTCTCAGAGGGAAAGCACTGGATATTTTGTCTGACTCAGGGTGGCAGCTACTGCGTGTGTTCTAAAGTCTTCAAAAATCCCAACTCATTTTACTTGACACTCTATGTTTTAGAAATGTTTCCATTTTAAATTCAAGATAATTAGGGGGAAAAGCCTGCAGAGTCAAACAGAGGGTGAAAAGAAACAAAAGGACCGAGAAAAGATGGAGTTCAGAACATTTTTCATGCAAGTTGCATTTTGCCGTAGAGTTGTGTGTCAGGATCTCATTTTGCACTACAGAAAAATATTTCCATCCAGTGACTGCAAAAAAGGATGTCCCCAATATAGAAACTTCTGCAGTGCCCACCTTCCAAAGCTGCTGAGGGGCTGAAGCAACCTGACAGAGCCATCCTGTAAATCTGGTATGGGTCCCTGTGGCCCCTGCGGCGCTGAAATCACTGCTCCCCATTGCTTTCACTGCATTGAATCATTTGGGCCTCTCCCTGGCTGTGTGAGTCAGGTTGTGAAAACTGAGCCTGCTCTGGCCTGTAGGATTCATAAACACCTGCCCCATTAGCCCACTTTCACTATTTGTCTAATGACAACCACAAGTAATGATCTGACTCAAGTCATGTCAATATTCTGCCAAAAACTACCATTTTGCCCTTTTAGCCACCTCCTCCCACCCACCCATAGGTTATGGAACTGTGGGATGGTTGCCAAAGAAATGCAATAAAAAGTAGGAAATGACATATACAAATAAAATTCACTTACCTAAAAGCCCTGTTCATCAGATCTCTTTGTGCTGCCTCCTCCCCCACCATCCTCTCCTCTACTTCCAGCACTTGTTTCTCCTCTCTCTCAATTTCCTCTTCCTTTGCTGGCTTGTTTCTTCACAAATTCTACTGCTGTACTTTTTTTTTTTCTTCTCTTTTTATGCCCTATTTTTTTCTTTGGCTGAAAAAGAAAAAAATTAATCCTTCATAATTTTCTCTTGCTTTAGAGCCAGTAAAGCATTATGGTGTCACTTTACCATTTTTGCTCCCTCTTCTCAGATTTTCTGCCACCATTTCTGTTGTTGATTTTTCCTTTTTTGCTGACCTGCCTCCAAAGCCACCAGTGACTTCATGTCCTCCGTGTTATGTCCCAGTGGAGTCTGAAATGATCCAGATTTCCCAGTGGATTTGCTGGGCATCTGGAGTTTGGATGGTGGAGGAAGATCATCCCAAACATGTGAGGCAATGCTGAATATTCCTGATGGAAAGTTTCTGGGTGCACAGCTGTGGCTTCAGGGAGAAACAGAGATGTGAACTTTAGAGGAGCAGAGTCCTGTTCCAGTTGTCAGGGGGAAATGTCCCCCCTTGTTTAACTCTAAGCCACTCATTTCACTCTTATTTCCTTGGCCTTGGTTTTTAATCATTGCCTGAGACCCCATTCCTGAAATCTGGAATCTTTATCCTCGTGGATGTCCCTCCTGCCAAGAGTACACAATATTAGGAATAACACCCTGTTTTAGCTTGTGCTTGCTCACATTTTCCTGGTTCTTAAGACCCCTCTGAAGACTGTGCAGGATCCCAGCAGGATTTTGCTGCTCTGGTTTGGGCTGTACTTGCTGCAGGAGAGCCTGGCCCGTGCTGAGCTGTGGCCCCTGGAAGCTTTGTGGGGTCCTGTCTAAACATACAGTGTCCACTGTTTTTCAAGGTTTAGACTGGCTATAAACCACTGAACACATTTGAATTCATGCCTGTGCCCCTTAATTCCTGTTAGGTACATTCAAGACTTATAGGGAAAAACATTATTTCAGGTTTGGGAGATAAGGTGGTGAAAAAATGGAAGCAGCACTAGCTTTAGTATATATTTTCTATGCTAAGAATTGAGAGAATGGGGGATTAGGTCTAAAGTAACAAGCAGAGAATGGGAAAAAGCCTGACTAGCTGAGAATTTCACACTGTAAACATTATTCTAGAAATAATCTTTTTGTGTTTCTGTTCTTTACCTTTTTAACAGCACAATTACCCATGACAATATCAATTGAACAAGACATTAAAAAAAAACCACACAAGCCACCTTAATGAAATACCATACACAGTTCAAACATCAAAAATGATTCCCATTTTGGGGGCTTCTCTCCATTTATATTAATGATCAGTTTTTCTGTGGAAGAATTGAAAATATGGGTTTTTTCTCTGCTTGTTCATAACAGGTCATTCATTAAAGAAAATACTGGGAAATTATTTTCTGTGTCGGTGGATACAGGATGCCATCTGGGAGCTGAAAAAATGAACAGAAATCAGACTGAAAAAAAAAAATTATTAGAAACATGAAATTAATTGCACTTAAGGAAACCAGAGGAATACTTTCACAATCCCAGCCCCATCAGATAGGCTGCAGTAATTGGCACTTTGTCCATCTACTCACGGGAGTGGCTGTGGCTCCCTGGGTGACTCAGTGTCACATTTCCCCAGGGCTTGTCCCTCTCTCTGCTCAGCCCCGGGCTCACCAGAGCCACAAGGATGCTCTTTGCCATTCCCTCCTGCAGCTTTTCCCTGCTGTCTGCTCACTGGTTCTTCTCCATTCCTCTCCTTTCTGCTTCCTTTATTCCGAGGTGCTGTCTGAGCAGCCCTGCAGCACGGGGCTGCTGTGAGACATCAGTCGTTCTCCTCCTTGGCTCCAAAAACAACAGGTAGATCAGAAAACCTCTCAGGATGTGAAATTGGCTGCCCTGACCCCAGTTCCAGGGTAACCAAAAATTCAGTGCTCACCATTTTGGTGGATGGCATCAGTGAGAAGGGGATGCCTACATCACTTGAGAGGGAAATCACAACAATATAGTGAGAAATGTATTAAGATGAATATGGCCATATGCCAACTTTCCCCCCTCATAAATAAGACCCTTGTTTACCAAATGTTCAGTTTTGGTTATGTCACTATAAAAATCAAGCAGCTGGTAATTCAGGCTTGATTAGCAGGTCTCCAGTTTTGATTAGTAAATTACTGTAGTAATCAAGGTTAATTCTCATTTCAGAGCTATGCCACAGATTTTATTTCTTCCAGACAACTGGATTTATCATTCTGGAGAAGGAATATTTTAATAAATATTACAAAAATATCCAGAAATAGATAAAAAAAGCAGATCCAAAGATGTTTTGAAAAAATGGGGAATCAGAGTAGCAATGCTGCTGAAACATGAAACAGTTAATGTCCTAGGAATAAAATTCCAAGCTGCAATTTTGAAATAGATTTCCACATAATATATGCAGAGATTGCATTGCTAATTCCTTTTACCTTGTGTTTCTATTTCTATCTTTAAAAATTGTTTTCTTTGGATCTTCATCTTTCATTTTAAAAGTAAAAAAAAGAAATATACAGAGAGGCTTAAAAAGAAGCCCAAGAGACCATTATTAGTATAAAGATAAACAGTAGAATGGATTCTAACTGAGCCAGAAAACATCACTGTAGAATTTACATAAAATTTAGTTTTCAACCAAACATATTGCACATCCAGTTCCAGCTCATCTCATAATGAATATTCAAGCTTTCCAATGACCCACATGTCCCATAAGTGAGCAAGAGTCCCCAAAAGCCATCATTGTTGTTGAAGAGGCACAATATTAAAAAAACACTGAGAATTCATAGGGGATTTTTTTTTCCATGAAACTTTTACTAAATCTTTAGCCTGCAAATGCTGCGATTATTTGAGCATACAAGTCTGTCAGGGATTTGAGGCTGGATAAAAAACTCTTATATGGTTTTTAATTAGGATGATATTATTATTTTCTAGTCATAATTCTGGGTCAGATTCTGTGTATCTCTCTCACATCACTTCTGTATAATTAGAGACTAAATTATCTAAAATAAATATGAAATTTTGCTTTATCTACTCAGTACTGCATGCTTTTCCCAGATAGGAAGAATAGGCAATTTTTAGATCTACCATAATATTCCACTCAAAATATTGAGATAAATTTCTCCCCACTAACACAGAAATAACTGACTAAAGAAGCCCCAAAATATATGTATATAGAGACTAATTACTGAAAATACAGTAAAAACTGAATTCAGTATAAAATGATGCAATTCCCATGTCCTTTGAGGGAAATAGAAAACCAAAACCGCAAACCCAAACTCCTTTTTCTAGAGGAAACATGCCATGGCCTTTTGTAAAAGGCCAGGGAGGAACCTGGAATTTACTTCTGTTTCCATATTCCACTGGACTAATTTTGCTACAAGCATTTATGCCAGTGGAAAAGGGGGGTTTTGAATGATCAACTGTGCTTCTCATTCAGCACCTTGTTCCTGATGATGGCAAACAGAAAATGCTGCAGAAGGTTTCTTCCAGTGCTAGAAAGTCAATAGCTGTCTCATGGCCCAAAGCAAGGAGATCCTTATCCCTCCTGCCTCCTTCCCTTTATAAAGTCCTAGATATTTAACATTAGGTCTTATCTGCATGCTTCATTTACAGCCCAGCATCTAATGACCCAAACATTGGCAGAAAGTGGAAAGCAACCTGATCTATGAGCATTTATTTAAGATTAACACTTTGTTAAAATAACAATCAATTTGGGTGCAAAATAAGCATATACAGGCTGGATTTACTGAGTATGGTAAGACTTGTCTCACTTTCACACATCAGCAACTTAGGAAGCCCCAAAATTTGCAAGAGAAGAGGAGAAAAACATATTTTCAGGCAGAAAGCCTGTAAAACAAACATTGTACTGTGGGAAGGAAAAAAGAAAAAGTGTGTGTGTGCTTTTTGCAGTCTGTCCTATACACACAAGACAAGATTCACCTGGGGAAGGAAGGGCTGGGGTGTGGGGGGAAGCAATTGCAACCAAGCCACTGCATTAATAGGGGACTTCCACAGATTGCTGGCTGGTCTCCAGCAGTACAACAGCTCCTCAAATCTGGCAGATTTTACTCATTGCTTTTGCGCATGTTTTTATTTTTGGCTTTGGCTTTCCTCTGCTCTGCAGCTCTTCCAAGTTCCACAGGAGGAAGCACACAGCTGTCGTTCCTCAGGAGCTGCACAGGAGACAGTGGCCCCTGAACCACCTCTCTCACCATCAGCTCTGATGCAGGCACGTACAAAGAGCTTGGATCCATCCCCAGCTCCACTCCTGGCCAAGCTGATTCCCCAAGACTTTGGTGAGTTATAACCAGCAGCTTCCAGGCTGTGGCTGCAGTATGGATAAAGATGTATTTGAGGATTTTAACAAAATTCAGAATAACATTCAAAACTACAACCCCTAGAAGTTTCGTGTTGCCCTAGTGGGAGATAAAAACTTTGAATGGAAGGAAGAACTTCCTCTAGAGCCCTTGGATGGAGACAGGGTGGCCTACAGCTGCCTCTGCTGGGTATCCACCACCCTTTGCCAACCTCCAAGCAACCAACAAGAAGGGAATACAACCAGGGAGCCACTGCAATGCTGTTATCCCCTGTAGAACAATGGTTTTCTTAAGAGCAGCCTGGTCTTGTGTAAATGAGAAAAGTCATAAGGTTTCTGGAAAGGTATTTATTTTATCCACAGGTAGGATTGCAGTACTGAATGTGATAGTCTCTATTTAGGGTGATTAATAATATGTTATGTTGCTTGTTTTGAGTAAAGACTATAGGCCAACTCCTGCCCTGGCTGAAATCCCATTGAAGTCAATTGTTTAGCCTGAAAAATGGATTACAGGATGTGGCTATAATTTATGCATATAAAAATGCAGAGGATTTTACTTCAGAAACAGTAATTTTTATTTATGTGCACTGCAGTAGTGCCTAGAACCCGAGATTCCTCACTCAGGACAGTATCCAAATGCACAGGAATTCCAGGCATGGTCTGTACCCCAAAGTCTTTGATCTAAGCAAAAGACAAGTGACAGCAAACAGATGGGGAGAGGGGCAGAAATGACAAGGTAACTGGGAGATAATTATGATCACTATGCAGTCACAGCACATCAGCTGCTTAACCACTGTCATTTTTTTTAAGGTGTCACAGCAGAGGAGATTTTTAAGGGAGGATGTGAAGAAGGGCAAGTGGAGTAGCTTGGCAGATTTTTATAGGATTGGACCCTTGCAGAGGAAAACAAAAGGACTGCAATCCAAAATTTAATAAATCAATATTTCAAAGAAAAATCTGTTGTGAGTGGTGGATACACATTGATCTGTCAGTGCCTCGTGGGTGTGAGAGGGATGAACAGAACTGGGAGAGTCTATGTGGGCCTTAAAACATCCATAGGATGTTTTTGGCTGCAAGAGGAAAGAAGGAGCTGATGAAAGAGTGCATGGTGGAAAAGGAACATGATACAATACAAATGTTGAAAATGCACCCCTGCAGTGGTGTCAGAGAGAAACTGGGACTCAATGCTGGGCTTCAAATTTGGGCTGTGCTTGTCAAAGGGTCAGACATGAAGTACAAGAATCAGATGGTTTGTCCTAGCAAGCACAAATATAAAGAGAAAAGCGTAGAAAGACAAAAGACACAATATCTAGAAAAAAAAAAATTGTGCCTAGAACCTGAGATGGTGTTGCTAAAACAGTGATCACAGCTTTAGTTTTTGTTTTGCTCACATGAGAGGCCCTGCACTTAAAAAGGGGAACACTTGTGAGACTTGTTATACCTTAAGGCATGAGCAAAGTATATGGAAAAGTGAGAAAAACAGATGACAAAAAGAAAAAAACCTCCTCTTTAAACATTTTTTTTGCTTTTTGGTTTACCTTTTCTCCCTACAAAATTAGTAAGCTTATATTTCAATAAATAAACCAATGAAAACAATTTCTTTTTGTCACATATATATGCTCCATTTTTGTGTGTCATTGTGGGAACTGAATAAAAGAAACCCAGGCATGGAGCTGCTTGCACAAACTTGTAGGAGTAACTTTTGGAGAGCCTGAGCATTTGCAACTCCAATCTTACAGTGAACAAAAATAGAAAGGACACTATGCATGCTACTGCAAAGCAGTTTTAATATTATAAATATGTTTAGGTGGTATCTAAATTACCACCAGAGCTCTGACCTTGATTACAAATGATCATAAAGTAAAGAATACTTTGAAGTGCCCCAAATTGTAGATCAAAATACTTGTATATTCATCACTTTGACTAAGATCCAGCCAAGATTTTCTTGGCTAATAAAGACTGTAAATTAAATAGAAAACAGGCCCAGTAAAGAGAGGTCACGGCTGCTTTTTTAAATGCTTACAGTCCTTTAGGGCAGGATGTCTGTGCTGCTTTAATTGTTTGGAGTTTCACTTTCTGCCATGGGAGCTGCAAATGTGCAAGCCTCTGTCTCATAATGCTGCAATATAAACCTCCATTTAAACTTGATGGGTCCCTCCTCATTGGAGTTTTATTTTCCAGGCACTTTTGTGATGTGCTCTTTTATGAGCAGTGTGAATAAATATGATGGCAATATTACCTATGCAAATGGGCAGAACTAAAATGTCTAGGGTTAAGAAAAAACAACAAAAATTCTGTTTTAGAACAGAACCAAAGACCCAAAATATTAGCTACATTTTTCTTATTTTAATAATGAGTTTGTTCTTGCCAGTCAGCATTTCTCTGCAGCACAAACTACCCATGAGCTGATTGGCAAAATGTGAAAGTGAGCCTAATTTCAATCTTATTTTGATTCTTCTTCAGTGTGTAGATCAGTGACCACACTGGGACTGCTCAGCAGTCCTAATTTTTTGGGAGTCCTAACATTTTTCCCATCCCACCTTCTCTCAGTGCAGATGGAGAAGCTGCCTGGCTGTGTTTGACAGTGTGCAAGCAAATATCCTGTTGGATGAGACCCCATGGTTTATCACACGAGCCCTACAGGGGTGTTATGAGCAGTGCCCCACATTCCCTGATGATCAGCCTTTGCTTGTTTGAGGACTCTCCAATGAATCAACTTCATACAAAGTCTTGACTGCCACTCAAAAGAAACTTCTTTGGGGATCATGGCTGTAAAATATAGGACAAATTCCCACTTTTAACCCTGAGGGAAAGTTGTGATCTCCCCAGACTCTACATGGTTTCTATATTTAAGTGATAAAATCACTGTGACTCACCAGAGCAGGACATTGGATGGTCTCCGATTCTGTCATTTTGTTTGCCTGAAAAGGAGCCAAGAATGAAGATTTACAAAGCAGATTATGGATTCTGTACATCTCAGTGAAAAAAAAGTGACTGTTAGAGAAAAGTGAGCTGTCAGCTCTTTGTGATAGTCATGCAAGGGGTGTAAATGGAAGGGCAGGAGGTGGGAGGGCTTGAATGCATTGTGTGCTAGTGGTAAAACACCCCATCCGCAGTTATACTGAATTAAAATTTCAATTGTGCTAGAATCACTCTGCACTAAGGTGCAGATTTCTCAGTACTAGCCCAGAGATTAAACTGTTACTAATTAAGATGTCACAATATTTTTGAGTTAAAGGTACTCTTTTGGGGGAGGATGGTGCAGCAGAAAATAGACAATAGCCAGCACTTCCCTGGATAGCACAGCTTCTCTGTAAAATTCACATTGCTCCTAGTGATTTTTTCCTATTCTCTAAGTTGAGGGTTGGTCAGATTCTGTTTTTTAATGACACCATTGTAAATCTGGACTAAGAATACAAGAGTCCAATGAATTGATAAGGATTTTGTAAAAAAAAACTAAACAGAAACCATTGAAGTCATAAATTAGGCATTCCTATGTTCCTGGTATTCAGCACTGTGCTTTTTCTTTGCCTCCTTTCTTGCCACTTTTCTTTCTCAACCTCTATACTTATTTTATTCCATCCTCTCCTACCCATTCCTATTGATGTTTTTTATGGCTTTGGGTGGGTGGTAAACTGGCATTAGGAAGAAAAGCCATACAAAAATATTTCCACATATAGTCCCAGCCAGAGCACCTGCCTCCTTTCTCTTGGTTACCTCAATGTCATCATGAAACAAGCTATATATTTGTTATTTAAACAATATTAAACAGTAGAAAAAACCCATGTGGTGTCCTACAGAGAGAGAAAAGGAGCAGTTAAATGAGTACCTTCATTCCTTGCTATTGAGAAGCTCTCACTGCAACAAACAGCAGCAAGACTTTAAAATCAGGTCTCTGGAACAAAGCATTCCCGTGTCACTTTTACATTAGTGATTGCAGTTGATGTCATTTTCACAAAACAAAATTATAACCGAAATGGATATTTCGGGTCAAAGTGCCACCAAGAGTATATAGATACATTTCCATCAATAAATCTGCCCTCTTCCTGCCCTGACATAAGTGTTCAACCCGTCCTGATTGACGTTTTTACCACTAAATTATACTATGTCTGCTTCTAGAAGAAATGTCTCCATTACAAAATTAGCTAACCATCAACATAACATAAAATAACTTCAACATGGTGTCATTTCACAAGAATATTGATTCTCACAGACTTACTGGATTAAATCCTGGTTTCCCATAAAAGGAGCAGCCATTATGTCTTTGGTAGACAGAAAAATATATATCGTGGAAAGATGTATATTGGGGTGATTAAAACTTCATTGCTGAGCTCAGAAGCACAGGATTTTTGTCCTGTGGCAATCTGAAATAAAGAAAATGGTTAAAATGCTACTTTGAATTATACATAAGAACAAGGCTAAAAACCAGCTACAAGTCTGTCATTTTATTTAGCTCTGCTGGAAGATACTTTTGACTATTGGTTCCACAGGAAAAGTCATCAGTTATTCTAGATTGACTACTGAGTCTGCCAAAATCTTTTCAAGACCTTGTGCCTGTATCTTTCCCTTCATTTACCTCACCTTTAGTGCTAATGCCTCATACCTCACCGGATGTTTTGACTAATACCTGGAAAGACACTGAAATTCTCAACTGAGCCAAGCTATTTAAGGGCAAACAATCACGATATGCAGCTCTAGTTTCTTTGTGTATTATCAAAACTGTAGAAAGACAAGCTGCTTAGAGAACAGATTCTTTTTAGGGCCTTCTCTACTCTGTTTGTAGAGAGCTGTCCTATATTTAGCATTGAAATAATAATGGGCTAAACTCATTCTGGGCATAACTTTGTGATTTTAACGAAATTACTTTGGGGATAAATTTGGCCCAATTCTCTGTGGTGACCTGCATATCAAAGAAATTCCTAAAGGAGAAAATATCACTTCTATGACCAAAACTCATTGCTAGTACACACAATATTTTGAGTTTCAGCCTGATTTCTTCAAACACAGATGGAAAGCTGTCTCCATTAAGCAAAGCCAATGTCAATTGTTGTATACACTGTGCTATCCTGAAGGTTTCTGGTCTGCTGAGGACTGGTGGTGTGCTCAGAGAGCTGGAGGGAACAGCTGCAGATTTCTCACTTTCAATCAAGGACTTTCCATCTCTCTCCATCTTAGAATGAGAGTCTTTACAATCCCATTGCAGAGAAGAGCTGGGTGCCACGGCAGCTCCAGGAAGGCCATCAGCAACGAGGTGTAAGAGACTGGGGGAAGCAGGAGGCTGCTGGGGAGGGCTGCAATCCCACTGTCTGTGCAGGGCAGAGTGTGTTCCTTGAGAAGGAATTTGTGTATTCCCCATCCCTCAGCCTGTGCAGGACTGTGGGACGGGGCACACGTGGGGCTCTGCTGAGCAGCTCCCTCTATCCTGGCACAGAAAGGGAGCACTCCACCTTGGGAGAACCCCAGGCTGTAGCTGCTGCTGGTGAAGGATAGTCTGTCACCATTCATCCCTGCCCATTATGGCTGGGAGAGGACAACGTTACCAGTCTCTGCCCATTCAATCCTTTTTTGTTGGCACATTACTATTTTATCATTTTGATCTTCTCCCTACTGAAGATAAAAGACACCATGGGCGGGATTCATGAATGACTACTGTTATTTATCGACCCACGACTTTTTGAACATTTTTTCCCCTCTGATTCATGAACCACTTTTCCATATTCGAAAAGCAGTTCATAAATCGTTCAGCACCAGCAGAAATTAATAATAATGAATTCATTTACATAAAAGGACTCATCCTGCCAGTTGCTGATAATGTTTGAAGCCAGAACCTTGTCGGCAAACAGGATTTTTGCTGGCAGTGCAGGAAATAATCTTTTGTTTATAAATTAATTAAAACATACTTTCCCCTTGCTTTTTAGAGCTTCTATAGGGACATTGGGCAATATATTATGCGTTTTCTTTTCTGTTTCGGTTTTTTTTTCCTAAAAAAATGGTATTGCCCAGAGTGAAAAAAAGGGATGTTTGGTAGCATTAAGAGTCAGACTCTTAAAATACAGGAATGTATTTTGATTTGTTTTAATGTTTCGAGTGAGGATTTCTTCCTAAGCCATTGGCAGTTGCATTTCACAAGGGTCGGTTTGAATGTATTCTTTCCTGTGGATCCATCTGTGTTCAGTCTTCCCCTCCCTAAGTCTCATCCTGAGTTTCAAATTCAAGTGAACTTAAAATCATAACAAGAACCTCCCACGTTTCCTCTGAACTCAAACCCACGAGTTTCACATGATTCTGATGCAAAGCTATCTATAATCAGTCCCAGGTTTATTTTTGGAAAGGAAGGATGACCCTGAGTGAACACTTCCACAATGCCAGTCAAGGGCTAGGATGTGTGAAGGGATGTTTAATGCCATGCTTTACCACACGTGTGCTGTGTGTGTTTTATTAGATCTGAATGCCCCAAAGCAACGCCCCTTCCCCAGGACCAGATTTACATCATTTACCCAAATGGAACTCCCTTGGACCTACAGTGCTGCAAGAGAATGAGGGGTTTGAAGCTCGTGGTCTTGCTGTGCTGTGGGACAAATCTCACAGAAAAATAACACAAGCCCACCCCATAAATCTTCCTTTGGATCAGCAGCCCAGCAGTCAGCACCACACACCTCTCACTTCAGAGCTCTCCTGGCTGGCCTCACACTCCTCCAGGTGCCTCCATGCCCCAGGGAGATCCGTAGCTCATGTGAAGCATCTCCTGTCCCCTTGTGCTCTTCATGGAGACTCCATGCCTGCAGCAAAGCCCAGCTCCCAGCCCAGAGCCCAAGCCTGCAAACTGTGCACAGCAATCTCCAGCACTGCCACATTTGCAGTTGCTTTCTGCATTCAGGCCCAGCTCTTTCCAGAGAAAGCCAGGAAGGCCCCGTGCATGTTGCTTTTCTAAGTCACACACGAGAGCACTCGGAGAGATTTGCAAGGAGGGAAATGAAATATGAACATTTTACACAAAAAAAATAGCTTAATTATCTCTTAATATTTTGAAAAGACTAAAACACTTGAGTGTCAAGTATCATTGCGAACGAGTGGAAATATTTCTCAGCTTGTTTATTTCTTTATGTACAGCACCATTATTGGAAACTGGGATGTGGAAAATGATTTGCTGGTTTATTCAATTTCTTAGTGTTGGAATTTGTCATTTGGTATTCTGATTTTTATTTGTATCTAAGCTTTTGCTTGGCAAACACAGAACTGAGTGCTATCACAAAGAAAGATTAGGAGTTGGAAATGTGTGTTATTAGTCTGATCTGCATCATATGTATGTATATGGCTTCAATAGAAAAAACACTTTTAAAAACAACAACAAAAGGCCTGAATTGTCTGTTTCTACTTTTGCTCTTAATTGGTGACATCTGGGTTTGTTGGTACTGAATGAAACTTTTATTTTGTGTTTTTGAGATGGAAGAGTTGGCTGTCTAGTTGTCTTTATGTGCTTTAATTTCCTCTCATGTCCCCTTCTCTTTCATTTCACTGTTTGAAGACTTCTAAGGTAAATAATAAGGGAGCCAAAAGAGCTCTCCAGACAATTCACTGGACTGTTCTGAGCTGAACCACTCACCTGCAGCACGAACTTGGGCAGCTCACTTCAACTTTATGTCTTCATCAGGAAAACAGAGTTAATGATTCAGCTTAGAAAATTCTGAGTCTTGATCACCAAAATCATGAAATAAATCTAATATGTTGACCTATAAGTATTCAGACAACCTTTGCTATGTAAGCTTCTATGCAACAAATGGCATGTTGCTTCTCCAGCCTGCTTGATGTAAGTTTGGGTAATTCCTGATATTGCCAGTTCTTGCCAGTTTACACCAGTGTGTGACCAGAAATCTCCCATCACAGGGCTGTCAAGGCTGTATTTGCTACATTTGATCCTTGGCTTTAGCAACTTCTTATGTATTTCACTAAAAGAAGGAGATATAAAAAGGAGACTATTTGGATGCGGATCAGAAAACAGAAACTGGAATCAAGCTTCTCAGCAGAAACCATCTGAGGGAGAGGGGAAAGTCCTGTCTGTGGCAGTAAAATGACATGCTAAGCAGATTGAAAGCAACATTCATAATGTTGGGAGCCCACTTTCCTCAGTGCATAAATCCAAGACAATGAAAATGTAACAGCTAAAGCATTTAGAGAGGTGATTGTGACAAGGACACGAGAGAGGAGGGGTCCTGGATCACACTGTCAACAGCTCCAAGTGAAACTGTGTTTACTACTGGAGAGGAGACATCAAACTGGGAAACAATTTCGGCTTCCCTAGAATACATTCCTGTCCAAGCAAGGGAGCTGTCAAGTGGAGACTGCAAACAGAACTGGGGCTTTGACTCCCTGTGCAGGATCCTGATTCTCCACAGCTGCAGGAGAAGGAGTTTTAGCAATTTGCAAAGTTACTGCTCACTAGCCAGGCTTTTGAAAACATCCTACTGCAAGTGAAACCGAGCTATAAAAATGTATCAGCCCTGACTGAATGCCTGTTGGGAGCTGCAAAGAGCCACGAAGTCCTGATCCCTGCAGGAGCTGCAGATGTTGCTGGAAGCCACTACTAACAAGAAGCCAAGTCTGTAGCTGGAGCTGCTCAGCACCTCTGAGGATTTGGCCTTCGATTTGAGCAGCCCACAGACCCCACAGCCCAGTCCTAGGAGGCTTCTGAATAAGCTTTAGGAGGGGGGAAAATCTGAGGCAAGCTTTCAACCTTCTCAATTAGTTTTAGTAAGGATTTTCAAAGTTATTTTCATGTGGAAAAGGGCTGGGAAAGTAGCTTGCTTAAAGGAAATCTGAAAATCTGGCTTCTGTTCCTGTCCTCACCAAACGTAGCAACAGAGTTTTCAAGAATGGGCCAGGTCACAAAGGTAAATTAGAAAAGAAAAATAGAATAAAGGCAAATGACTTATTGCTAGAATCAATATGAAAATGCAATCATGGCAAATGATTCTGTTACTCATTTTCACACTTTTGCAAAAAATATTCATGTTTTTCAGTTATCAAATAATCCCAAGGTTTTAAAACATCAAATAAACTTTTTTTCAAGTTCTTGCCAAACACAGGACATTCTACCACATGGCCTAACTGCAAAATACTGTAGGACATCTAAAGCACATGACAACTTTTAAGAAGCAATTGCTGTATGCTTTTAGTTTCTTTTCCAGCTTCTTTTTTTTTTTTTTTTTCTTGATATACTGGAGAGCCATAGCCATGAGATGCCAAATGTCTTACCATTAGGTTCCAGGGAGAAGTCTCTGTCTCCTTTTTGCACTAGATCTAGTAAAAATATTAAAACCTTCATTCAGGACATGCACTGTTCCAAACTTTGACAGATCATCAATTAGATTTCCCAAAATTCTAAAAACAAGCTAAATATCTATGACACCAGAAAAAATTGAAGAAGCAAGAAACTGAAATCCCCAGCATACCAGGGTTCTTTATATTCACATGATGACTTCTGAATGTTGAGGGATTAAGTCTTAAGGTGTATTTTTGGGATCACACTTTCAAGCTTCCTACATAATCATGAGACCTAGAAAGTTTTGTTTTACCTTTAAAAAAATTATTTTTGCATTTGCAGGAGCTGAGGGTTTAAATAAAGCATCAAATACCTCGAAGTTCATGATAAAATAGTTAGAACTGGTGAAGCTGCCTATGATAACAAGCAAAACTCAATTCAGAAGCTGGTAGAGGAGGAGAAGGAATAAAGTGCAGTACAAGACAGGAGAAGGTTTTGAAATGCTACCAGTTTGGAAAGGCTGCATGTTTTCATTAGCTTGGCACTGCTGTGAGTGGCTACCTCAGCTTTTTGTACCCAGGAGTGAGTTTTTTGTGGGCCTGAGACTGAACCACTAACTAACAATTTCAGTCCATTCCCACTATTTCAGATTGTATTTCTCTTTTGCATCTGGGTATTTTATTTCTTTCTCTGTCAGAATTTTCTTTTCAATAGGAAGCTCCTATTGCCTCCTTTCTTGCCTTGGGTCTGGCATGGCACAGAGCTATGGAAGGGTCCCAGCACAGCTCCTTCTCCTGCTCTCCCACCCCTGGCAGAGGGAGTGCTGCCCTGCCCTGGCTGCTCCATTTGCTGTGATCCACCTCTTCCCAAGGCATGGGACATCCCTGGATGAGGGAACTTTCCTCACAAGCCAGTCAGATGCTGTGGTGTTTCCCAAAAAGCTGGAAGGAAGGCTCTTTTTGTGACCCACCTTTTAGCTGAGAAAGCAAAGAGCCCTTCTAGCCAACCCCTGCTTCCAGCAGGAAAGGAGGAGGAAAGGAAAAAGGAAAAAGGAGAAAGGAAAAAGGAGAAAGGAAAAAGGAAAAAGGAGAAAGGAAAAAGGAAAAAGATCTCTGTATGAGCATAGCTGGTGTTTCACATTAATGCCACTGTAAATTCACTGTATTTGAAGCAGCCCAGGCAGGCATCAAAATGTGGCAGAAATGGTGAGCTGGAAGGTTGATCTAGAGCAAGGTTTCCCAAATATTTTTGAACTGTCTGATTGATACCAGCTCTCAGAATTTCTCAGCTATTACTAGACACAGATTGCTCACTGTGCCAAAAGAACCATTATTTCTAAGGATCTCCACCTTCAAGCACTTGCAAAGGGAGAGGATCTCACTTCTACCCCTCACAAAAACATTACTGAACCTGTTCTTAAAATCTCTTTGGCATGACACAACATAATTGCTTTCTAGGAAGCTGTTCCAGTGCTTCACAGAAGGAAACTCTGGCTAGATCCTTCACAGAATAGCATCTCTCTTTCCCCCAGCAGACAAGAAAGAAAGTGGAAGGTATCTCTATTTTCTTAAACCTCCTTCCTTCACTTTTGCTTCTCCATTCAGCCCCAAGCAGTTCCTTGCAACAGACATGGAGTGGTATTCTGGTGAGTCTAGAACAGAAAGTTTCTCTCAAGCATTAGGACACAACCCCAAAGCATAAGAAATAGAAATAGTGATGTAAACCAACTGGAAAACTTCATTTAACTGTCAGAAGGGAGGGATCTTGGGTTTAATTAATAATTTTATAAGCTCTTTCTAATACAGGAAGGGTTAAATAGTAAATGATGTGTATAATTGTCTTAAATAAATTCATGTTTTTATTTATTTGGTACTTTCAATAGGTGGTTTAGGTATGCAATTATATGATAACCAGCTCTAAGATTTTATAAATTTGCGTAATATTTGCCTAAATTAGATATCTAGAAATGCCATGGAAGTTGCTTTCTACTTTTAAAGGTCACAAGTTTTACAGTTTTAAACCCCTGGTACAAAGATAGAAAGCATATGGTACATGTTTTAATGGGACGTTTTTAAAAACTTGAGATATTGAAGAATATAATCAGGCATTTAATATCATTTAATGTCTCAATTTCTTAAAGTCAGATTACAGTTGTGTCACAGAAGTGAGAAATAGAAATGGACACAAATTTTGAGAGAAGATGTGACTGATGTGATCATTGATGACCTCAGTTCCACTACTGGGTCAAGGGAGCTACTGGAGCAAATACAGAAATTCTTCCACTGGTGCTCAAAACCCAGCCCTACCTCAGGCAAACAAAGTTCCATTCCCCTTTTTGGATTACCATAGACATGAACACTGATCAAAGTACTGACTCTATATATCAAATTATAATATCACAACCATTGTCATTAGACCAGGAAAGTCAGCATCATTTAAGTAGCAAGAACTTTAATTGTAGGATTATGAAAACCTGAGATGCAATGAAATATGGTGCAAACTATAAATTATAAATTTAGTTCAAATTATAGCTACTTGAATACATATAATACCAGGCTGTTCAAGAAATGCTGAGGGACTGCTACCTCCTAGTCTGTTTTCATTTACAAGTTCACTTTAGAAATGTTGAAGAATCTGTAGCTATCAGAAAATTGCTCACTCACTGAAACCAGCTATTTTTAAGGTTTTATTTAAGGGAGATAATGAATAAGGCTAAATTGATGCCAGGCATGAAGCAATTTTAACCAATACATTCAAAGTCTATAATACAAAATATTGGAAAATTATATGTACGGTAATCTCAAGTAATGAGATGTTAAAATGCCTTGGAACCCAGAAACTCTTCTATTCATTCTGTTCTTCTTCTTTCAACCTCACTGTGGGAGGCTCCATCTCTGACATCTTTATATATGATGTTCTCATTTCAAAATGCCACTGAACCTTCAAACGAACACTTGCCTACGATCTTTGAATTCAAAAAACCTTAAATCAAGGTTTTTATATTTTAGTGCACTCAGCCATAATATGCAGTGAAAGAATTTTGGTATTTAGTCTGGGTCTTATTTCAGAAGAAAGGAAAAGATGACTCTCAAACTGAAAACAATAGTTCAGGAGAATGAAATACCAGCAGTACCGGGTAATTTCTAGATGAGATATTTCAGACATATCTTGAAAAGAAAGGGAAACGAAAAACTCTTTAGAAAGTTAAAACTGGAGTAAAATACAGTATTTTTTATAAGAATTTCTCATATACTGTCATGAAAGAATGAAAATAAAATGAAGTAGGGCAAGCAGTGTCTGTACTGTGCTCAGAGCCTGGCATCTACTCCCAGTGTTGGTGTGTGTAGGGTTCACATGGTTTGAAGACCTCACTCCTGTTGGACCTTAGGACAAAACAAGCTTTAGGACATTAGGACAGCTTGATGCTTGTGGTGGATACAGAATTATCATGAACACACTTCTCTTATGTGCTTTGAACCAATCCTTTTTTTGTCATTGGGCTGTCAAGGTTTTAAAACTACAAACATTTTCTGGGGCCACTCATTGGAACAAACCACCTTCTCTACTGCCCTTTGTCATTCACCTACACACACACAATTCAATAGGACACAAATGAAACCAACTCTCTAAGAAATCTGGTGGAATGTTGCAGATCTGCTACTGCAGTCTCAAGTCAACCTGGTCTTTTCTTTTTTGAGATTACTTTCCTGAGCAACCTGTCCCAGTATCTCACCACACTCACAGCAAAAGATTTCTTCCCTCTCTGCTCCTGGATGTTGCTGGCAATGCTCAGCAGCTCCCTTTGACTGGACAGGCTGCTGGAACAGCTCCAGTGCTCTGGAGAAAAGTGAGCACCTGAAACAGCTCTGCTGATGAAAATAAAAGGAAGATGAACAAAAGAGCAGTGCAACACTCAGTGCTGCCCTACCACAGACTCATTTTCAGTATTTAAGCCCAGCCTGCAGTTTGGTGCTGCACCATGACAGCTGAACAAGTCAGCATTTGAGGTCTGCTACACTCAGGACACGATACGTTACCATCCTTAATTTGGAATTATTCAAATGCTCTGACCTCAGCAGATGTAATGAATGTTAATGCATTTGCATTCTGGTACTTCAGGAATAGATGCAATAGATGAAGGAAGAAATCAGAAAGGGGTGAAACTGGGCTCACATCTAGAGCACCACATTTTTTTCAGGTGCTTAATCACTTTTTCCATTTTCAAATTAGTCTGAGAGGAAAACCAAAAGTTAAGAGAGTTACTGGTTTCCACAGTCATTCCTTTTCACCTTAAGATGATATAACCATGTCATTCACGTATATACACAGATGTAAAAGCTCTTGTAAGATTGTTATGAATGTGAAGACAACAGAAGAAAGGTATAGCTGTGGAAAACAAATAAAAGAATGGTACATTATCAGTCAGAGCTTCTAAATAATATGTATTATTTTGATCAGAAAAATGATAAAGCATTTTTAAATAAAAAAAAAAAAGCTTGGAGAAAAGTACAAGCAAGTTTACATAAAAGCCAACTGAATTTAAATATCTAGACCTGAAAGCAAAAACTGTACACAAGTGATCTCTCTTAAAGAGATTTCAGTACTTCTTGATTTAGATGCTTGGCTAAAATCTTGTAAAAATGCTATACTTATTAAATGACTTTAGGAGGTTTTGCACCTAGAAACATGTAATTTCACACATATACAAGTTCTACAGAAACAACTGTACAGAAATTTTCCAACCCCAACATTTAATACACAGGTTAAGAGTGATATTTTGTGTGTTCCAGCAAAGGTTCAGTAAGTTCAGTGGTCCATATATTAAAACTGTATCAATCTTAAAGGCACTGTTGTTCTTGATCAGGTTTTACAGAAAGACATTAAAGACAGATTAGAGACTGCTAAGTGCATGAACCATGAAAAAAACCAATTAAAGATCTAGCTACTTAAAATACCTAATCCAGCTGTGGAGTACCACTGAGTACCAGCAAGCAGAGGGTGGGCTGGGAGCTGCAGGTATTGGTTTGTCATTTGTGGTGTTGAGTGCCCAGCAATGAACACGGCAATGATGAGGTTAAAAATCTTCCCTGGAGTAACAGAGGAAACCTTTCCTTCCCCAAAGGCATTGCCCCAGAGCTTGGAAAACCAGACAAGTCCCTCCAGGTGAGGATGCAGGGGGGCTGATTGAGAGAGTCCAGCCAGAGGAAGTCTGCTGGGATCAATTAGGACAACCCAGATACAAAAAGGAAGGAGAATGCATTTGCTCCTTTATTGCTCCTGGTTCCCCACTCTTGGCTCTAAGCTGAGGGTGGCAGAACTGAATCTTGAGGAGCTCTGTAAAGTTGATCTGTTCTTACCAGTTTGTCAGTGGAGGACCTTGATAAATTAATTTCTCTGTAAGCAATAAAACCTCCTTCCTTTTAGAGCTGCACAGGAAAAATATAAACCTCAATATTTTAATGTAGTTCCCTTTCCTCTCTACTTAATAAGAGTTTTTATTTTAATTTTTGGTCCTAGATCTGACAATAGGATAGCAAACCATTCATCACAGGATGCAGAGCTAGGATTGTTCTCGGTGAAGATATTGACTTCTGGAACAATATTATCAAGAAGAAAACCTAGTGTGCTTCCTAGGTTATGGCATAATATTACGTATTTTTGAAAGACTCTCAAAAAATTAAAATACATACTCTGTGTTAACAACAGAAAAATGACCATGCTGTGTTTAAAACTTTATATATGGATCAGCTTTTCAATGCTGCCTTGACAGAAGCAAACCTCAAGCTTCCAGGCCTGTAACTGAATACCCCAGTGAAATGTGAAAAATGGGGATCACAAACCCAGGCTTGCTTCTACACAGCACTGTTTTGGTTTTGTGGTTCTTTTTCTCCACCCCAGGACTGGGATGGTCTGAGCAGCACTTGCTGCTGGAGCTGAGCCCTCCCCCAGAGCTGCTGGAGCTGCCTGCAATGCAGAGCAGCCTGCTCAAGAGAGAGAGCTGCCATTGCAAACACCGCCTTGCTGTCCAATATCAACCCCAAAATGTTTGGAAAAGAGGAAGGAGAGGGGGAGCCCAGTGTCCCACCCAGCAGAACTCACTGCAGAATGTTTGCTCTAGTAGTACAACATTCACATTTCTTCCTTTCACTAAATCTCTTTGCACGTTTTATTTGAATGAAAGATAGTCAGGGATTAAAATTACTATTGCCTGATTCTGCTATCCTCCATTATATAATCAGGTACAAGTAAAATCCCTGAGGCAGAACAAAGCTTTATTGACTGGAAGCAGACACAAACCTGTCCTATTATAATTAGGGAGAGTTTTGAATTGGTTTCAAGGGACTGTCAGAAATAGGCCTCAGAAAGGATGCATGAAATATCTTGTCTTTTGCAGATCCTCCAAAGCTTTGTGCTCTTAGAGCACACAAGAACATGTTCCAGTTCAGAAGAGCAGAAAACCATGAAACACATGAAGATGCTTTGCCAAGGAGGAAGCCCACTGTGCACAAAGATACCAGCATTCCTGAGAAAAGAATGGGGGGGGTGCGGGGAAACCCCCAATCATTAAAAAAAAAAAAAAAAAAAAAAAGTTCTGGTAGGAAAAAAAAAAGCAGAAAAGAAGACACAAAGACCCTGTCAGTTTTGGGAAAAAAAAGCAAAACAACCAACTAACATGAAAAAAAAATCTCAAAGCCCAAAATAAAATTCCCTTTTTTTTTCTGAAAAATGAAATCTGTTCTAACAATATGCCTACCCATGGTTTCATGGCTGCCTCACAGCTCATAAATTAAGCAAGTTCTAACCTGAGCACACTTAATGCTGAAAGAGGCACAATGTTTGATTCTGTAGACTCTATTCATCCTATGATCTATGGAGGTGTTAAAATACCTTATGTTTGAGGAAAATTAACCAAAGAAGAATGGAACAAGACTCCTGCCTTTGAGGTCCCTCTGGCATTACTTCTAACAGGACATGTGTAAACACTGCTGTTCTGGACAAATTTCAAATGGAAAGCAGAGGTAATAAAGAAAACCAAAGTGTAGTACTGTAAGTTAGAAAAATTATTGTTTCCATCCCCTTTTAAATATTTTAGACCAGTTCTGGTGCAACTGTCTTCCACCAAAAGCACTGCCTCTAAGCAGACCACGAGCACAGCTCTCCAGCCTTACCTAGAAATACATGGGGATTTCAGTGGTTGGGTTTTTTGGAGCATCCAGGTCAGTGGTGTATTTCAGTGTGGTTGTTTTAGTTTATTTCCATTTGAACTGAAGCCCTTTTAAGCAGCAAACAGGACTGATTTACTGAATTCTTATTTCTCAGTGCTTAACATTCCTTCACAGACAAAGAGCACTTAATAACTGCTCAGGCAAAGTAGGGAATTGATAAAAAAGGACTATTGTAATCATCACTTCCACAGTAGCCATTACAGTGGCATATTTATATTGTAGGACATGGTGGGATCCAGCTTCCTGCACACTCAGCTCTGCAGAGCTGGAGGGGAAGGTGGTCTGGAAAGCAGCAAGACAGCACTGAACATGTGAAATGTCTCTTTATGCCTTCCCATCTGAGACAACACTGCTGCCATTGTACAACATGAAAAAATGATGTCCATTTCCATCAAAGAACAGCAAAAAAGAGAGATTTTTATTGTGGTTAGCCTGAGTTCAAAGCTTGGGGTGACACACTTATGGATGAACAGAATAAACACTTACACTTAGGCTTACTGTATACAGCTTAACGAACACATATGAAGATCATATAAATAATTCACATTACTCAAGAGGTGGTGAGTTGAACAAGTCCCTTCTGGTTAAACTTATTTAAAGATAAGGTGAAGTTAAGTGAGTGATGGCACAGTTACAGAGGCCACAGTCCAAGGGGAATTTGGACAGCCTAAGTTACACTACCAGAGTGATTTGTGCAGAATTATGTCAACTTACAGATCTTTAGACCTTATGGGAAAAGGAAATGTCTGATCTCTAAAAGAAGTGATACAAGATGAGTATTTTACAAAGCACAATTATGCTTTACTCAATAAACTATTTCTATGGAATAAAACTGGACAAAGCAAAAATGGAAACATTACAGTGCAGCTGGAGAGCAAGTTCAGTGGCAACAAGGAAACTCCCTAATACTAAACACTTGAAACAAAAAGCCACC
>VZTZ01038933.1:893083-928083 GCA_013400955.1 Drymodes brunneopygia
CATAAAAAACCCTCTCTGAATACATTTTTCTCAAAGATTGAGGGTGAGGAGCTTAATCAAAAATGGTTCTAAATACTGAGGTATTTTTCTTGACTTTACAGTGATGCCATTGTCCATGCAACATAAGGATTTAAGGAGGTAAACTTGTAGCTCTCAAACTTAACAGGACTTCTGACATTCACATGGAGCCAATTCCCCTGAAAGATTCTCTGTTCTGTGAATTGCACTGCTTTAAAGTTGTAGCTATTTTGTTGGTTTTTTTTTTTTACTTTTGATTTTCATCACAGCAGCACGCTACTCAGTATGCCAAAAAGTTCTTTCAAAACCCAAGGTTTGTGGAAACACAGAGAGAATAAAAAAGAAAGCAGGAGACAGACAGCTGGCTCAGTATGTAGCCTTGTTAGACAAAAAAGAGGTTTTGGACACAAAGCAACCTTTCACCATGGCTTAGAGAGAGTGCTAAAGAGGCAATTCTTACAACACACGGTTAATAACTAAGAAAATTTGATTGTTTGGTATTTGTGTACACAGGGGAAACTTAGGAAGTTGTTATGGATTGAGGTATTTTATTGTGGAGATCATGTAGACCCTTCAGTGTTTCATCACAATTGATAAAATTAGCCAGCCTTTCCCAAAACTTTGAGTAGGAGTTCAGGAATCTGGCTTTCAACTGTGTCCTATTTCCTGATTTCTGGATACAAGCCCTAAAGGACCGGAAGCATCATCAAATTCTCATCACTTCCCTCTCCTTGTGTACACAAACCCAGGGTCTGGAACTAGCAGGAAGCTGCATCTACTCTTCTTGTGTCTGTGAAAAGCCATGATAACTTGGCTGCTGTAAGAGCAAAATCTTGGAGAAGGACATCTGATTGATTTGAATTCTGTAAAACATAATCAGAAGGGACACTGGGACATCACTGAGTGCCTCAAGGACAGCAGGGCCCCAAAGACTGCCAAGCAATGCACAGAAAGCACAATAAATCCCATTAAGCTTCAGGTGAAGGAGTCAAACAAGGTCTCTAACAACTGCCTGACAACCACATTGGGCTCTTGCTGATCAGAACCTGAGTGTGCCAACCTCTGGAGCTGAGCCCTTAATTCAGGGGATGAGTCAAAGCCCTGCCTCAGCCAGGGAACAGGGATCAGCAGATGATTGAGGGGGGGATGTAATATCTTCATGTTGTAAAAATATCATTTTTGGTGTAAAATAGTGTCATTGTGCCTGTAGGACATTAACCTTGAATGCATGCTGCTTATAGCAGCACACATGCTGTTTGCCAGGTATAATGTCATGCCTGGGTGAATAAAAAGGACTGCAGCATCTTCCAAAGCCTTAGCAAAGGTGAGAAACAAGGCAAAACTCACAGTTACTTTCATCTAGCCAGGTGACATGGGCAGCCTCTAAACTTGTACTCCTAGACCAGTGCAAGGCCATGGAAGAAAAAAAAAAGAAAAGAAGGCAAATTTTGGTAAGTTATATGAAAGAGTTGTAAAGCCATAGGGAAAAGGAAGTCTGTAAGGGAAAAAATACATCATCATCTTGAGACACTTAGTGTATTAAGGAACTTGAGACAAATGATATTAAACAACTTAATGTAATTTGTTCCCAAAATTTAAGTGGAACTACCATTCAAACCCCTTATCCATAATAACAGGTACCATGACAGTGATGTGCAGTGATTTCTCAAATAAGTGCCATGTCCATCACAGAAATAGTCCTTGAGGACTTCATAAGGGTATTGATATTAACTTCCTTCAGCTGTGATTCTTGCCCTAAGGGCAAATAACATAATTGCACAGCAACATACATTTGGGCTGAGCTCGTGCTCGGTTTGTGCAGTTCTGCACTTCCCCATTGTTCCATTGTACAAGATGTCACTGCACCCCTTTGATAACATGTCTGAGTATATCAAAGGCCAAGGGAATTCTGTTATGTAAACACATCATTTATTACTATATACAGCAATGATTACCTGACATCAAAGCTCATCTAGGAGCATGCTGTGTGACTGTGGAGGAGGCCTCCCTGCTAAAAGCCCTATCGATTGACAGCAGTGTGGAGCAGAGCAGGCCTGGGGAAGGGGCTTCCAGCAACACCCTCACCACAGCCAGGAGAGAGCCTCCCCTTCAACAGGACTGCAGTGGGGATCCTGTCCCCATCTCCTCCAAAAGTGCAGCAAAATCACAGCCATGGCTCTCTCAGGAGCCTTGGCAGGCAGGGTTGTAACTCTGTCCTGCCTTGCTCATTAGTACCAACCTTTAGGACTAGAGGATGTAGGAGCCTGCAGTCACAGCTCAAGCAAGGACAGATCTGTCTGTCACAATGGCCACCAGCTCCATCCAGGCAGGGCATTACAAGATTTGGAGAAGAACACAGAATCATACAATGTTAAAGGGTTAGAATGGACCTTAAAGCTCATCTAATCCCAACCCCCCCACCTCCCAGTAGATCAGATTTTATCCAGCCTGGCCTTGACCTGCCAGGGTTGGGACATTCACATAAAACCTTCCTTACCATACAGGCAACTGAAATGAAAACTGTGGCCCAAAGATCACACAGAATAACCACAGTTAGCACAGGAGTACCAAAAAGGACTGCTCTGGAGATTTAAGGGGTGGACAGCAAAGAGCATCATTGTGCATTTGAAAATTTAAGCCAGTTTTCTATGTAATCAGATTCAAGTTCATGATCTTGACAGAGAGGAGATATGAAACTTAAGTAATCTGCATTGGCCTAAAGGATTGATAGATGTACACAGGCAACTGTATTCTAAGGAAATATACATGCAAATATAAAAAGTTTCCCAAAGATTTCAAAATAAAGCAACACTGATTAATGAAATTCACCTATAACCAAATACCCTATTATCACAGTGATGTCAGGTTTGTGTAAGCAAAGGTACAGCTGAGCTGAAATGCACCCTGGAACAGCTCTCAGTGCAATGAGAATTTGGTATTTGGGGCCTGATAGGGAAGAAGAAAATCCTACCCTGGTTGAGTAAGAAATGAGGAAGGCTCCAATACATGGGAGAAATATGTTCAGACTTTTGTCAGGAATTTTTTGAATGGGTTTCAAAGAGGGGCAGTGGAAAGGAGGGTTAAGGGAGGGGAACAATAAAAGTAGCTCAGATGACAGCAATAAAGGAAATGGGTGAGAATTCTGCCAAGAACAGAAAGCAAAATGTGGTATCTGCTGATATGAAGCACAGAAAGATGATGAAAACTTTCTTTAAAAAAATGGAAAAAAGAGCCAAATTTATAAAGCTTCAAGGATAGGACAGGGAGAGATATAGGATGGAGAAGCAGAATTATTTGGCCCTGCTTGTGAGCAGAGCAGGCAAGCCTTGACTAAGCAAGAAGAGTGTCTTGAGAGATCTGTTTATTTCCTTCTGTGGGCTCCTTGCTTTGTGTGCTCTCAGCTCAAGATGTGCATTGGCTATGAGTGCATTCCTTCTGTATTATTCTTAATTTCTGAAAGGGGCTGGGTGTCAGTGTTCGGGAACCTAAGCCACAACTGTAAGACAACATGAAACCAAGTAGAAAGCAATAGGAAGAATCTCCAAAAACTCACTACTGCATGGCTTTCCTCTTCAAGAGGAAGAAAACTCAGACAAATAAATTCTCCTCAGATCAGCTGCAATTTCTTTCTAACACATCCATGATCACTTCCACCCTCAGACTCCTTTAGGCAGTGTACAGAGACTGTCTTCATTGAGAAGAGCTGGTCTCTTCCCTTATGCATTCAGAAAACCTCCTGTAAGGTTACTAATATGCAAGGTCTATGGGTCAGCTCAATAATGACATATTGCTGCTCAAAATACAGAAAAATTACAGTTGTCATAAAAGTAGGAGTTTCAGATCTCTCAGAACAAGACCTCCCAGAAGGGATAAATTCTATTATGAGACTATGAGCTGGGATATAGACATTTTCACCAATATTTAAGGCCTGGCATCAGTCACCATATACAGTCTGGGTAAGACTCTGGCAGAAGGGTAAATATGGCAACCTGTAACCTTTCCCTTCTTTGCCACAGTAAGCTCATTCCTCTCTAGTAAAGGCAGGAATTGCAATAGCTTTTGAGACAGTATCTTTAAAGTATTAACATTTTTCTTTATAATGGGCTGTGTGTTCTAAAAAGAAGGTAGGGAAAATAAGGTAGAAGCAAGAGAGTATTGAGGGAAAAGGGAGGAGAATACATGTTTCTTAGATAAATATCTATAGTAAGGTAATTTATGACACAGGCATGCAGAGATTGTAGAAACTACCAGTATCCAATCAGAATTGTGGCCTCTCAGTAAAGAAAAAAAAAAACCAAACAAACAGAACCAAAGCAAACCCCAAACAACAACAAAGTTGGTTAAGAGGATTCTGGAAGTCAATGTACTCATCTAGCAGCAGGAAAAAGAGAGAAGAGAATCCTTAGCAAGATACTAAAATTTATAGAGGATTGAGGCAGAGAGAGAGAAATTTTGCAATGTAGTTACTTGGTGTGTAAAGTTCTCACACAACTTGTAGACATTGATGTCTTGACTTTTTTTTTTCCAGTAGGTGCCAGTTTACTGAACCAACAACTGGCTCATCTCAAGTCACTCATCCCAATGTGCCATAACAGTGACAGTGAGATGTCCAGTATAATTAAATATCTCATCTAAATTACACCATGAGGAAGAAAAGAGAGGATAAGGCACACCCTGAATGATCCACCAAGAAAATACATAATCTGGTTAGTATTTTCTTAATGTGGGGGAGATTACTCATTGTAACTAAACATGAGATGTGTTAAAGAGGATAAGTGGAATTTATGCAATCAAACAATCTGAGAAGAAATATTCTTCTAGAATTAGGAATTCATATTTTCATTCTTGATTAAAATAGTGTGGTAACTGGCATCCATTACTGTCACTCAAATATGAAGTTTACAATGACTATTCACAAGCTGCAGGTTATGGAAACTTAAGTTCAGCTCAACATTTCTGGACGTGCAGTAGGCAGAGAAGAGCTATAAATGCATATTCTTTGCAAGGACAGAAACATCCAGACAAATGAAACTGTGCTGGCACAAAAGAAGCACAGTATTATTATGTTTTAAATATGCTAATATGCATGGATAGTATTGCACTCAGTTGTAAAGGAATTTATTGGACTCTGTATCTTAATGACTATAATCTACATTCAGAGTGACTCAGTCTGAATCCATCCCATATAAGTGCTTGTGAACTTGTGTTGACATCTCAGCTGCACAGATCACAGCATGTGGCCCCGCATGCTTATTTCCTGAGTGACCCATCAATTGATTCATCAGCTTCCTGGAGCACTCTTACATTTCCAGGGAAGCTGTCCTGTTGCTGCAGGATGGGATGCTGGAGCACTGAGAGTGCTGCTGGCCCTGGAACAAAGAGGGATAACGGCAAATGCCACAGAATGTTCACAATGGACTGAACCAAGTAAAGAACAATCTGACTATCTCAATATATTCTTTTCAGCAATCTCCCACCACTGTAAGACAGAAAATGTTCTGTGTCCTCTTTGGCAAATAAGCTAGTGTGAGCTGAAAAATTAACATTGTATAAAAACAATAGAGAAAACACAGAAAAGCCATTGGGCCCGAATCACAGCAGTCAGCAGGAGTTTCCCTCAGATAGCAACACACTTGGATCAGGCCTTATAAAAGTGAATTTTTATTAAACTAATTATCTCAAGACCTTGAAAAGATGTAGAGCAGTCTTTGCTATTTCGTTTTCATTTTACTGGAAGTAGTAAATGAGAAACATTTCCCGCACAGTTTATTGAATGTGTTTGTGCTTAGAGCTCGGAAAGGATATGCTGCAAGGTAACCAGGGCCTTTTATAAGATGTTATCGACCTTTTGGGAGCAAAAGTTAAGAGGAAGAAAAGAATCAAGGAAAGAGAGAGAGAGGGCCAGCAAGTGGTGCACAGTTCTGTCATTAACATAGGAGGTGGCCAAGGAAAGCATCCCATGCAATTAACAATGCACAGCTGTGGTCACACTGAGCCTCTCCTCTGTGCAGGAGCAGAAGTTTGTACAGCTGCTACCAGCTACTCTGCAGGCACAAATGCAAACACATGATTGCATTATGTTTACAAATTTCCTGCAGAACCTTCTGCAATCGTATGGATTATATTACAGTCACTCAGGGCCTGATGACAAATTACTGTAGATTAATATTTTCTTAAAAATATGCGGAGCTTTTAACAAAGAGTACATAAAACAAGCTGCTAGTTGTTTTTCAGTATTAATAATGATTCCTTTTAAAATCCAAAGTTTAGAAGTGTTACAGGGCATGCTACTGGGCTTTCATTCATTAGACTAATAAAACTCCATAAAGTTGACTGTCACTGCCAGAGGGTATTGCTCCTTTCTGACAGGTACAGTGACAGGCACAAATTTTCTATCTCTGAATAGTATTATAGACATTATCAACTGAGACAAAGAGAGCAAAATGTATGACAATCGTTCAGTCTCACAGCAGAGAGATTTGTAGCTCTCTGCTAAGTATGCTTCCCAACAAACAGGCTATGTTGTCCTAGGGCTACATGGAGGAGTTATATTTTCTTTGAAAATTCAAGGGCATTTGGTTTGTTTTCACTCCACTTGAATGATTGTTTTGTTTGTCGGTTACAGCTAAACAGGTGTGGGGACCAGGCTTTTTATTTTTGCCAGGAAAATAGCTATTAACTGACCATTTGTTCTAGAACACTAATATAATTTGCAGTAAATATTTTAAATAAACATTTTTCTCAGGTCAGTTTTCAAAAATCCAATAAATAGTATGCAGAAATGAATGCAACTCCCTCTCCCTCACTCAGTACTGGCATTTCTAAAATGCTTTTCCCAGTGATAAAACAGAAAAACCTTGGGACCAGTCCAGTGAGGACAGGCAAATCTCCTTTTGCCTCTGAAGTTTAAACTGTGGCTTCTGAGGCAGAGCATCCCTTTAGATGTGCCAATAAAGAAAAACAAAAGAACACATTTTGTTAAATCTGTGGATTGTTTGGGGCAGGTGATGGTTAGGGGACTCTGCAAGCCTGTTTCCCAGGCCTTGGATCATTCCTTGCCTTAATCCTAAAATTATTTCCCCTCTTGACAACCCCACGGCAGCTAATCTGGGCTCTCCTAGCTGATGGCTGTAAATACCACAGTGGCTTCTGAAAGAGGATGAAGTCCTTGACCTCAGTCTGTTGTAGTCCTTTGCTACAGGGAGCTTTGCAAGTCAGAACCTGGGCTGGATCCAGTAATGAATAAAAGGATGGTAAACTGAGGCCAGACTCCCTTTGCTGTCCCACTGAGGAAACTCAGCCTGCTGTGGGGATGTTATTGGTAACCCCCAGCAGATTTTTCTTCCACACATCTTTCAAGCCTTGCTTTAAGCCCACATAAACTTCTAGCACACGTGGCATCCTCTAACAAAGAATTCCATGGTTTATCTAAGTACTGTAGTACTGATGCTACTACACTGTCTTGCTGCTCATTTACCTGTCTCTAGCCTTGTTTGATGCCTCCAGCTCTTCTGTAGAAAAGATGGAGGTTAATTCCTCCCAGGCATTTCTTTCCAATTCTTACTTTATTCTTGAGATTTGAGTAATGGAAATTCATACAGTATTCAATAACTTTATGCTGCAGTGAGACTCAAATGACAAAAACTATCACAATTAGAGGGCAGAAATCCATAGAGCTGGAAATTCATCGTTTCCTCTGTGAGCAGACTTCAATCCTCTCTGATTAAATCTAAATTACAATAACTCTGCAAACATCAAGGTTGTCCCAGCAGCTGACACCCTTTCCAGAAAAGCATTCTTCAGCCCACTACTGTACTGAGATGCACCCTTTTAACTGTCAACACTGGCCACTGAGGTCAGTTCTAGATTATCCTGTTGTTGCAGAAACTGAGTTCACTTATAATTCACTTTCCCTAAAATTATCCTCAAGCCTTCCAAAAGCTCCCATTCTTTGATTCAATTCATTGCTATTGGCACTAGAGCTGTGTTTGTCAGTAACTATATCATGGTTTAGTGCCAGAAGCTCCATTTATTATCCAGACATAATCAAAAATTTTCTCAATTTTTTCCCCATTGTTTTCATTGTATTTAGCTTTCAGTCTCATCACGTAATTTGAGATTCCAAGCTGGGAATAGGAATTCTTCTGGGCAATAGCTGCTGTTACTGACATTCAGGGATTTCCCAAGCCTACTACATTAAAAAAAAGCCACAAAATGGAACCACCAATGTTAAGAGAGGATATAAACTCCATGCTCTTGTTACTAAATTTCCAGTGTTTTTTAATAAAACACTGAGCTAATTGGGAAAACACTGAGTGGTGCAATTAACCAAATAAATAAAAGAGTCAAATGACAAATAATTCTCTACAAGATCAAAGAAAGAATAAAACTATAATGCATTTAAAAGTTTGACTATTGAAAAACATTTTCTAGTAGCCATGACCAAGATCTACTACTGAACAACGTTGCCACAATTAACCTCACTGAAACCATTAAAAAAGGCTGAATAATTCATAAAATGCAGGAAAAGAGTTGCTTTTCTATGTGACACTCACTTACAAGACACTAGACATCAGTAGTAAATGGCAATATTAAAATCCCCTGAGAGCAGCACAGGTAAGAAAGCTGCCAAACCCTACCCCACCAGGCACAGCAGAGCAATGGGTGGGCTCCCTCACCCTAAAGGAGCTCCTGGCAATCTCAGGAAAGCACCTCTCTCTTGCATATGCAGACACAGGTGCCTTCCCTCTCCATTTCTGGGTGCTCAGAGACAGGTTCCTTTCCTTCCCACCTCATGTTCTCCATGCACACTGAGTTTCACACTGCAGGTTGCTCACTCCAGCCAATTCAGATTAAACACTCCGAGCTGGGAGATATGGTTTCATTAAATTTGAATACATTTCCTGAGAAGCAGGTGTCCATGTTATGAAAAGGAACTTCAGCTGGTTATAGAAAAGCATGATCACTCAAGGAAGATTACATTTCTCTACAACCATTCTGATAGTCAAAACAGACCAGAAAAATTTTAATGGAAACCTCTATTTAGTATTAATTGTTCTGCTGACTGTAAGTTCTTAAGCACTAGGATTACCTAAAAATATCTCAGTGACTTGGAAAAAACATTGAAATAAGCAAGAGGTACCTTGCTGTAAACAGTTAGGGTCATTTTATGGCCTAGCTGCTCCATCTCTGGAGATGGGATGGTCCATGGGGTGGGATGCCAGCTCCCCAGCCTGGCCCCACTTGGGCTCTGGCAGTCTGAGGCAGCAGAGGCTGCCCCTGCTAATGCACCACCAACCTCCTGCTGTGTCTGTTGCTTCAACAGACCCAAGGATTCACAAACCTATATGGACATTATCTCCAGATTCTATTCCTGTTGCCCAAAAAATCTTTTCTAATAAACAACATTCACCAGCAGCCTTGCAAAAAGCACATCAGGCTGCTTTGCAGAGCACCAGTCAATGAGTTTGTGTGGAGGAGAGAACTGTGTCATGTTTGTGAATAAAGCAATTTCTTACTTTTCTTTAGTGTCTATGTTGGAAGAATTCACTCTGCCGATACAGTAGTTGAATTTCAATTTTAAATAAGGTGAATATTAACTCCAGCCATAAGTAAGGACTGCATCTGATAAAACAATTATTTTTCCCTATGAATCACATGTAAAATACTCATTCTGAGTCACAAGGGAGTGTGCACTGCCCACATTCATATTCGTGAATCATGTTCTCATCTTCTAGTTTCACTCAATGCTTTGTGATCTACCTCCCTCTCTAAGTGCCAAACTAATGAAGACCACTAAGGGAATTATTATGCTTTTTTTTCTTATTTTTTTTCTCTTAAGCAAGATTTCTAGTATATTCAGCTGTTATTATTTTTCTTGGAAAGAAATACAGTCATTCAGCCCACCAAGTTTGTATTCTGGGTGGACAGAAGCCTTGTAAGTGTTTACATCTTTTCTAGTGCCTTCCAGGCAAGCTTTCTGCTCTCACTACTCTTGTAACTTTGTGTAAAGTTGTCACAAAAGCCAGCACATCCCTGTGGTGTCCTTTGATGAAGTGGGTGATGGCCACTGATGAAACTGCCTTGTGGAGCATCCTTCCACTGCTGCTGCACCTACTGAATGCATTCCACCTATCCAGGAAATACAGAGCATGTGTCTCATTGTATTATTTCAAGGTTAGAATTGCAGTGAAATTATTTGCATTGTTTTTTTCAGGGACAGCATGAAAGTTTTACTTCTGAGCATGCTGCTGTCCATCACTACATATATGGCAATGAAGAGAAGGACTCAGGAGCTGAAGGGATGAATTACGTAGGAACCAAATGGAATAATTACTCAAAAATGGTGACTCAGTTTCAATTTATGTCAAGATTTTTGGATCGTGATCTGATTTTTTTTTTTTGAGATTTAGTCACTGGTTTTGGGCTTTATAGCCTTGGCCATGGGACATTCCACTGCCTTCTCCACAGTGCCTGTTCCATATGCTCAGATGAATTGGTTTTTCCACCAACCTTCTATACTACTTGTTCATATGTTTTTTAAAAATAGTGTTTATTCAGTTGGCCTTGATCTAAATGGTTTTTTCACCTATCTTTAACTCACTTGTCAAAGATTTCTCCCCACCCCCTTCAAGAAACAAGGATTTTGTAGTGTGCTTTTTTATTAAAAAACACATATTTGTGCCATTTTGAAATTTAGGTGATAAGGCAAAGCCCTAGAAAATAAACCAGGATAGATGGCTCCTATTTTCTTTTTTCATTTCTCTTGATTTCCCATCTTTATTTTTGAGGACATCTAAGAGAAAACACAGCAGGAGATTTTCTTATAACAGATTTTCTGCTCTGAAAATGATGGTGTCCCTGATACACTAAAATGAATTCCAGTAAAATATTTTGTCCCTCTCCATGATATTTTAGAAGTACCAGTGACAGACAGAAAAAAGAAAAAGAGACTGGGGTATTTCAACTGTATATATGTTCAGATCCTTGTCTTTCTCTTACCCTACCCCAGAACTGCATTTCTCTTTGCTTACTAAGAGAAAAGCTCAGCCAAAAAAGGACTGGGGCATGTTGTCTTACTACAGTAGGCTAGAATTTTATAAATTCTTTTTTTATAACATATCAGCAGGAATAATTGTTGAGGACAGAAGTCAATGCCATTGCAGGCTTTTTACCTGAGAAGGAATACAAAGGCTATTAATATCCCTGTATTTCATAGTAGAACACAGAACAATTAAAATAACTTTTGGCAGTTCAGATGTTCTAGTTTATTATCAAATTTCAGGAAGACTTTTTTCTAATTCCTTACATACCTTCCTCCATAATCTCTGTCAAGATCCAATAGTCTAAAGGACACAGGATTGCTGCTCAAGCACGTGCAGGCAGAGGGATTGGTTACCTCAGGAACATTTTGTGTGGCACTTTCTCCAGATCATGTTTCCAAACATGATTTCCATTTGGCAGCTCACTTATGTGTTTGGCTTCTCTGTATTTGCTCACAGCAGGAAGTTTAAGGCCATCTCCAAGGCTTTCTCTAAGGCTTAAGGTTTGTGTCTTCATACCAAGTTACACTGGTTTAACTAAAGGTCAGATCTGAAACCAATTCAAGTAGGAAATGGGTGATGTACTTATTTCACTTGAACAAGGATTATTTGGGCTCACATCAAGTCAATTAGGAACAGGTTTAAATTAAGGGGAAACAAGCTGCTTTTAAAAGGCAATAATGATGTCTCTGGTGATTTGTCTGAGTGTAACAAAAATCTGTGCAAATCCATGTGCAATCCATAAATAAAAGCTCAAAAGCCCAGGGAGAATCCTTCCCACCACAGCATATGTATGCATAAATACGGCTTTTTAAGCTGCTGAACCATGCCTCTATCCCCCCCCAAAAAAAGATGATTTGCCCAATATACCTTGCTGATGACTGTTGCCTTCAGTCTGCCAGTATTGCATCATTTTTATCTCATTGTGCAGTGCTCCAAGACTGTTAATGATGCCATACCATGTTGCTGTCTGGAATTAAAGTATCTCACATATTGACTTATTAGCCAACAGATCTTGAATCATTATTCTGAGCTCCTGACCATGGAGCAGATTAAACTGATGAAGACATGAAATACATGTTTTTGAGGTGTCTTGGAGGGGTGCTCAGCAGTAACATGGATCTGTTGGACTGGGAGGGAGTCAAAATGAAGTCCAATTTACATGTTGCAAAAAGGGATTGGATGTGTAATGAGATCTGATATCCCCATTGGTACAGGATAGTCATGGCTTTTAATAGATTATCCCAGTGTCCATATAGATATTTACAGAGACATTGATTTCCCAGGGTTTTGTCCCAGTGCTCCATTCTAGTCCCTAATGCTGATGGGCAGAATGAGAACCAGCCCTCATCAGTGCAGCTGAGACAGAAATCACCAGCATGGCAAAAACACTCCTGCAGTGACCTGGAGGCCCTGGCCCTGCCTCAGAGCTGACACAAACACACCTGGCCTGCCACCATCCTCCAGTGGAATTGCTACAGCCACTTGCAATCCTGTGGTACTCACCACCTTCTCCCAAAAAATGCTAGAGGCTGGCTCATTTCTGACCATAAAGCTCAGTGTCTTGAAAACCTCAGCTCTTAAGTCTTGGAAACTGGGAGGGGAAAGGGCAAGGAAGAGAAAAGAAAGCTACCTGAACATTCTGATGCAGAAAAAGCACCCAGTTTGCAACCTAGTGCCCCATTTTTAAAACAACTCCACATTAAACATGGATATTGGCAGCATATCACTAGGATCATATTTCTAAAATTTTGCAAGACCTTTATTCCTCTGATTTTGCCATTTTTGACCAACGTAGTCATGAATTAGGCTAAATTTTTTCCTATCCATATTGACCACGATGCTGCATGGGAAATCAAGAGTCATTTCACACAATAGCAATTTTTGTTTTAAGAACTTAATGCATAAGACAACAAGCAGATTTTTTTTTAAAGGTTATCATTCTGCTTTAGGAAAAAAACCCACAAAGAATAGAAACATAAAATATCCCATAAAACACACGGCAAAAAAAAAATTAAGAATATCATCCCTCCTGTGATGTTAAGTTTTCTTTTTATTTGCCATTCTGCCTGGCAGTAAATACTGTAGGGATAGAGGGGAAATGCACATTGACAAAACAGCAAAAACTGCATAACTATATATAGTTTACTATTTAATCATCTTCAAAGAAAAAAAACAGAGCAAAGCCAGATACTTCTTTTTAGAAGCAGCTGATTTCACTTAAAACAGAGGAAAAAATCATCATTAGAAATACAGTATCATTAGAAGATAATGAATGTGTTCCTCTGCTGCATTCATAGAAAGACCCAAAGTACCTTTTCATTCCACATTCTATATCACAGCTCCTCTCCAGACTTAGCTGAGAATATCCCCAAGTCTAATGGGTTAAATGCTTATTATACCACTGTCTTATTTGTAACATAAGGCACCTACTACAAGCCTACTCTTCATGCAAAATTGCCAATTTATAGCAATATTCCTTGTTTAGAAAACAAGGCTATCCAAACACTATAATTACAATATGCACCAGCAGGCATAACCCTGCATTAATGCACAGACTCCAGATACATTCGTCAAATAGAGTTTTTTTTCTCTTTGCCTTCTTCTCAGGGTACTTTTAAGTTCAGGGACAGAGAACATGTCTTCATTAGAAACATTAACATTCACAGGCTGTAGTAAATTTTGACAGTGAAAAGGTCTCTGTAACCTTTAGTTGTGCAGAAATTTACTTCCCAAGAAAATTACAGCTGGCACTGTCTTAATTAATGCTAGCTTTCTTTTCTGAAAATTGTGGGCTTGTCAGTAAAAAAGGCAGAAAAACCTGAGTTTAAAAGACTGGACACAAAAGACGCCTAGAAATAAAGCCCTGCAAAATTTCATAATATTGCTCTGTTTTTGTTCTACAGTAAGGAGATGAAAAGATCTAATTTGATTTTGCCAAATGGAGCAACATATATGTAATATAGAAATGATTTGCATTCTCTCTTTTGTCTTTGAGTTTTATCATGTAAAGAGAGCTTTTTAAGCCGTTCTGTTTTAAAAGCAATAGGTCAAATAAAATCTATATCTGCAGGGGGAGGGGAATAAGGTATGACTTCATTATTTTTTTTAGCGTTGCTTTAAATGCTCCCAGTAAATCATAGCCAATGGTAAGAAATGCAGCAGTGTTGTTCTTTTGATTTTTAATCTCATGACATCTTTTTTTTGTGTTTCTAGAATTATTTTGGTATTACTGTACAAATTTTGTCCTTAATATTCACCTTCTACATATCTCTGAGTTCTATTTCGATGGTATAGATACTTTTTGTTTGATCTGTGTAAAGATCATTTATTTGCTGACTGACTTTTGATCATCATGCAGGGTCTTTTAATTGCTTGACAAGGAGTTAAATATATACCCTACCTCTGAACAGCATTTTCTTACACACAGGTTGTATTATTGCTAAAAGCAAATAGATTTTTTTTTCCCCTTCCTTTTTTCCTTAAATATAGAATGAGCAACAACACGCCTCTACATTATTTGTCACCAGAATCTCCTGGATATTGCTTCTGCACTTCCTTGTACACTCTTTCAGAAGAGATTTACAACATTTTGTGTTTGGAATTACTGTGCAGTTCCCAGCTCCATCACTGGAAGCAATAAAGCTCCAGTCCCACATCAGATTCTTGCATACCAGGACATGACACCACTTTGGCACTGTGTGAAGCACCAATACTGCGTGTCAGCTGTTCAAAACATTTTATGCAAGTCCCTACAAGCACTTTAAATTAAGGTGCCCTGTATAAATGGTTTATTCATGTTTATGAAATGATTAGTTGGTGCCACTACATCCTTTAATAACTTATTGTAAGACATGTTATAAAAGGCATCATCAATAAATGCTTAAAATGCTGCCACAGCAAGGTGATAAGCTGTTACAACAATATTTTAAGATGTAAGTATTGTTCAAATAGTTTGTCTGCTGTTTCAATGCATACTCCCAAGGTTTTTTTTACAAGCACGTTATTGAATGCTGTATAAATAATAAAATATTTATACAGATCACCTTAATTTAAAGTGTTACTATGTTTCCCTAACTTCAGTGGAGACGCCACATAGCCTGAACATGCTGGAAGGTACAGAAAGGCATCAGAAGTGGAACATCCCTATCTTAGATGCAAATCTCTGTATTATCACCCAGAGATAGAGGAAAATCACAGCATTCCCCAGACACAGGATTTGTATTTTCAAGGCTTGAACCATTAACCATTTAAAGAATTGTCATGAATAAGGGGAGAGAAACAAAAAGCAAGCACCTAAAGTCTGAAGTCCTGAAAAAATGTCACACCCAAAAATGTTTTGGCTGTTTATAGCACTTTATGGCAACATTACTGAAATAATAAAATCATAGTGTGGATTATGGAGCCCATATGGGCAAATGTAGGATAAAGGCCTCTCTCTGCCACCTTCCATACTGGAAAACAACCAGAATAACATTATGGACAAATGTAATAACAGGAGCACAGTCAGAAAGCAGACACTGACTGGGACATGAGCTTATGCATTTATCTGCTCCTCAGCTTAGCCACAATGAGCATCAAGACTTTAGTGATGCTCCAATAGGGAATGTAACCTCTGGAAGAGAAAGCCAAATTCCTTGCTTAAAAAGAGTGCACTGACTGCAGGAGCACAACAAGGGGGTCTGAGGACAGACTTCCATAACAGAATAGTCAAATATCCTTTGCTCATTCTCAAATTCACTGAACTACTTACAGAAGGGAGGAGAGTGTAGAAAAGCACTTCTCAATATTGCCTCAAACACTGGGATTTCCACTCCTTTCTGTGAGACCCCCTGTGACTTTGGGTCACTTCTTTAGGGACAGACTGTGAGGGGCCTTTGTTCCAGCTTGAGGAAAGGCAGCCACACGGATACTCAATAGGGCTGAGGAGCCACAGCCAGAGGAAAGGTCTGTCCTTGGAGAAAGGAAGGCAAAGGAAAGATCTGCCCTTGAAGGGCACAGCCAGGGCCATGAGGTCACCTTTGCCCACCCTGCAGCAGGTGCCAAAAGCCCCTGAGGGGGCAGTGGTCAGCCTGGCACACTCACACCATTTGGTGACCAGCACATTGCAGGTGGCTCTGAGCTCAGCCAGCTCCTGTGAGAGGGGACAGGCAAACCCTGCTCTTCTCTGCTCTGCCCTGCCAGCTGTTCCAGCTGCCCATTGAGAATTCTGCAGCCCAAACAGCCATAAAAACGGGGTACTGAGCCCTGCCTCCCCGAGCCATGCCCCTCAGAATGCCCCAAGAACAAGAACACACCTTATTTTGGGCTCTGTGGATGACTTCAAGGACAGCTTTAGCTCCTAAAGGAGCCAAAATAAAAGGCTCAGTACTGATGTTCTCCCTCTTCCTTTCCACAATAGTTGTTTCTCTTTGGACATGACTGATCATAAACTTATTAAACCACTGAATATTCATCTTTTAACACATTGGAGTACATAAAGGAACTCTTAGTAATTAGCATTCCCAAACTCGTATTCTGCAAATTTATTTCCTCAAATAGGTTTTTTTTACATGATTTATTAAAAAATAAAGCCAAACACTTGGTTCTTAGATCCTGACCCTCTAACCACTCACATATGTGGTGTGCATGCAAAAACCCATCTCTTGCATGGGTTCTTTGAGAATTTGTAGTCTCAAATTGTGGTTTATATTATATAAGTGTTTTTAGGTTTTTCAGTGCTGTCAGGATGATTTTTCAGTTTCTTTCTTGTCAATTTCCAAGTACTACAGAGGCATCTCTCCTGTTTTTGTTTTCATTTTCTGAGTTATAACATCAAAATTTTTCAGATATTTCCCCAAAATTCTTCAATTAGATCTTATTTAATTTCTATTAAATGCATAAAATTACTTCCATGGACATTTATATGGGAATATTTGTATGAAGATTGATATATAAATTTACTCATATGCTGGTTTAAGCTATGTTACTTTGCACATTTTATTACTCATCTTTAGGCTTACATTTATGCCATTTTCTGAGGCATGTCAGGTGCTTACTCTCTCTAAAGTAAAGAGAATTTACTTATTAGCTTGTACTGTTGTTCTGTTAGAAGCTCAAGACTGAGATACAACAGCTGTGAAGTGTTTTTGCTACCAGCACCCTCTGGCGCTTTGGCAGATGTTTCTAGCCAGTTTCTAGCCATTTTCGAGCCATTCTGATGCAAACTTAGGAGGTTTTTTAATTTTTCCAGTGGCCTTCAGGTGAATACATTTATCTGAGTGCCTGTCAAATGTCTTCCTTTCCCTGTGACTTAATTTAAAAATAATACCGAAATCTTTGTTTATAGAACGTGGAATCTTAATGCACTACATATTCACCTGATAAATTGTTATACATGTACTTGGGAAAAACCATGAGTGGATTTAAAGACACCATCATCTACCAACATGCACCACTAATACCTCATTTTATTCTTTGGTGTGTGAGAGACTTGAAAATACTTATCTGTGCCTTTCAAGGAAATGATAAATTTCTGTTGTGCGTGCGCACTCGGCACCATCTCCTTGTTAAGCAGGGAGGGCCCTCAGGGCACGACAGCATGGCGTGGCATTTCTGCCTTTTGTTAACTTGTGCCACTCGGATTTGCCCCAAGATAATGTGCAAATATGGTTTAGAGGTTTTCCTAATGATAATCATGAGGTTTCATCTCACCCTTCTAATACTAAATTTGGTCTCCTGGCCTCCCCCCCATGCACATCCCTCCCTCCCCCTGCATCTTGGTGAGTCTGACATTCAATTTGGAGACTAATGTCAGCAAGAAATCCATATGTAATCCTGATAGTGGTAGGCATATCCCTTCGAATTTATTTTTAGGTTTCAATGGAATGAAGTGATATTTTCTTCCTTCAGTCATTACCTTCATAGCATTTTCTGCCTTTGCAATGTTTACAAAGGAGAAATTTATGCTTCATCTTACTGAAAATATTTTTGTCTTCAAATTGAATGTACACTGGTATGTACAATGACATTTGTAGGATTTGTTTTGCAGCTCTACAAAGGGGAATTTTTTTGCAACAGAAGAGTAAAAATAAGTTTACATTTGGAGCACAGCAAAGCTCAAACCACAGATACTCTGAGGGTATTTAGAATTTCTGGAGCAATCTGTTCTTGGCCTGTTTCTAAATAAATATTCAATTCCTTCAAAACCAGTTTACCATTTTGGTGTTTGAGACTAAGATAACCTAACCCATAACCTAACTAAAAATAGTTCCACTTTGAGAGACCCTTTCAGCACATTTCTTTTAACATTTCTGAGCTGGAAGATGGAAACAAGTCATGCTTGGCATATGTGCATATGGGTATAGGTGCCTTCAATCCAACATTTAAACACCAGTTGTTCACCACAGCCCTGAAAGTCTACAAAGGATGACACAAATCTACCCCTGTTCTGGCAATCTCAACACTAAATTCCAAGAATGACTGGTTCCAGGCTGGCTCATGTGTGAAGTCTGCAGCCTCCAAATGCAATCCATGTGCACTTTCACCTGCTGAGGCAAAGTCTGACCCTCGTGTTCTGCTGTGGGGATGGGGGTGCCACTCATGAGAGCTGCTGGCCAACACTTCTGAAGGCATAAATAAAGAAACAATCGTAAGTACGTGTTGGGGATGCAACTTGATTGCCTTGCTGCACCCCAATTAGAGCAAACACAGAATTAATCAAGAACCTGAGTCTGTGCTCTATCTTCCTTCCAGAACATGCTGGGAAAAGATCACAAAATCTCCATTCATCCAATTTACAGTGTAATGCAGATCATGGAAAGGCTGTTTGCATAATGGACAAGGAAACTGTGGAAAGCAGACATCCATGCTGGCTCTTCCATGCTGCCTGCCTGCAGCCTGTCCTGTTGGATGCAAAGGTTCCTTTGAAGCAACACCTCTGCTTGGCCTTTCTCAACTGCAAATGTACAAAATTATCTTCTGAAGAAGACACAGAGAATCAGAATCTGAATCAGCACATTTCTATTACACCTCACCTGTGCATTCACTGTCTAGAGCAGGGAGAAGGCTATGGGTGGTGACAGTTCCTTTAGTCCCATCTCTGATCTGCTCCACTCATCTTCTGGAGAAGATTTCTGTGGGCTTCTGTCCCCTGAATCCATTCCCACATTCTCCAGCAGAGAGGAGCTGGTAAGTCTTTGCAAGAAGGAGCACAGCAACAATTTTTATGTTCTGTATTAGAAGCAAGAGCTTTAAAAAATATTTTCTTGCACATATATTATTTTTAAAGCACAACATGATTTTTAGACACACTCATTATTTGTTTATTTTTAGCACATATCAAACCACAGCAGTTCTCCCTCCAGGCTATATTTGACAAAGTTACAGAGACTTTCCAGGCCACCTCAAAGCAGAGATTAATCCAAACAATTTAAACCTCTCACTGTTCCACAGGAGGATGGCATTCGATTGGATTATTTAGGGAGGACAAAATGTTTTTGTTGATGAGAGAGATGAAATCCTCAGAGAGGGAAATCAATCTTATGTGGAGACCCCGGAGCATTGATCTTGGTGTACATTGACAATTTCTGGTTGTTTAGCTATTTGGAATGACCGCACAAAATGAGCAAGTTGTTATAGTTTTAAGGTTTTGGTATTTATTGGCAACCCCAGTGCTCATATGATTAATCACACATTCAGAGTGTGAGCTCAGTAGAAATTGACTGCAACGCAGCAGAAACAAAGTTTTCAGTTATTGTGTAATAAATTGAAGCTATATCCCTGAGCTGATTTGTCTTCACGTTTCCAATTTGCTTTGTTAAAAGTGTTGTTTATACAGTAGTTAGCAAAACTGCAAGTAATTACACACAGAATTCATTCCAAGCCATCCTGTATCTTTTCTTAACTCTTTATCAGTTTTCTATCTTCATTATCCAATATTTTGTTATACCTAAGCAGAAAGCACATTTAAGAAAAATCAGAAAAGAGGCCATGGAATGAGCACTTCCTTATATTCAGGACAGCATTTCCTGGATATAACACTACAACACAAGGCTTTCAGACCAAACTAATCCAAATGCAAGCCTCCTTTAATAAACCACTTTTCACTTTGTACTTGAACTCTCCGGTGTTTCCAGTGAGAAGCAGAACAGAAAGACAAACAGCTTGGTTTATATGCCATATTTCATGGCCTGAAATATTATTTATTCAGAAGGAACATTCTTTCAAACACAGCTAGGGTTTTAGGTACACATTTCACATTGTAGGAATATCTGTTTCTCTTACTAAAAAAAAAAAAGAAAAATATGCAAAAATAAGATCATAACTATAACTGGAAATTGGGGAATAATTTGGGGAATAAAAAAAAAAATCTATGAGAATATATTTAAAATTAAGAGTGCCAGGTAGGCAAAAGAAGAGTCTATGAAGGAAGGAGGTGCTCTAGCCTTGGTGTAGTGGTAGAGCCTTGTGCTGGCAAAGACAGATAATGCTTTATAGCCTTTCCCTGGGATCTCACTGTAACCTCCAAGCAAGCAGTTGCTAGGATGTACTTGCTAAAGATAAGAGCAAAATTGTGGAACAGAAAGGGGAAACCCTGTAAGGCTGGCCTTGTGCTTCCCTGGAGAGGCTTACACACTCATAATGTACAGAAACCATAACCAGATCAGGAGAGACCTAATTACAGAGCTCAGAGATGTTAATGACACACAGAAATTTACATGCAGCTGAAAATATGAATATCTCTAAGCCAGCAGTCGCATCTCCACAGGGCTGGCTTCAGAACCTGTGTTTTATAATCTGGAAGCTTCTTTTTCTTTAAGGTGGAGCCTTTTAAGTAGTCAAAGCCAACTATTTTTTAAATGAACAACACTAACAGTAAACCTCTGTAAAACTGTATTGACCAAGTTCTTTTTTTTCTGTTTGTAATTCCTTCTCTTATGCTCTGTCTAAATAGGTCTTACAACAATAATTCCTCACATTCATCTTTCCATCTTTCAGTCTCAAAATCCTATATCTGATTTGGACACAGCAATCTTCAAAGCAATGAATACCCTTTTAATTTACTGAGACCTTTAAAGGACAAAATTACTGAATGATTTTTCTTAGAGTTCTTATTAGGTGCAAAGGAGGATTTTTTTTTTTTGTGCTTACATTTATTTATTTTACCAATCTGTGTGACTTTGTGGTTGTGTAGTTGCCTGACTTCCATGTTTCTTGTTTCCCTTTAGCTTCAGGGAAACATCCCCTATATCTTTACCTGTGGTGGAGATAAGGAGTTGTCACAGCTGCTGTCCATGCAGTCCTCAAACCAGAGAGTACTGCAATAAATCCTATTTTATTTTATGGACAAATAAATGCTGAGGTAAAATATTCGAGGATCGTTGCTTGAATACTTGCCATAGCAGCGCTCCTGTAATAACCACGATGACATTAATTTACTGCAATGTGCCGTAGGAAGAAGGAAGAAGGAGGGAGAAGGGCATTAAAAGAGAAAAATTACTATCCTTTGGATTTATTGGGATTGGCCTTCCTCATTTTCAGCCATCATTAGTTGATTAGGTGCTGATGACAGTATGGACAAGCGTGCTAGAATAGTTGGCTAAGAAAAGCCCTGAAGGTACTCTGTTAATTGAGATGATGTTCATATTGTACTTACTGAACATAACTGCAGACAGTGAAATAAGAGCTTAGTGTTGTGCAACAGACCACATGAACATTCACTCATTATCAGTCTGTAAAGGGGTGAAAACACTGCATATAGGCGACTGGGACTACAGGAGAAAGAGTTCATATTAAAACATGGAGAAGACTATTGTGAGAAACTGTATTTTATCCTGCCTTCTGGGAGGTGTTGGGAAACCTGTCTAATGTTGTCCCATGGTTCCATTAGGGAAACATTATGGTATCAAAGGAGCTGACAATTTACTTATGCTTTCATCTCATAAGAGCTGTGCACCTGACCATTATGGAACAGCCAGGTTTGCTTACCCACTAGAAACCTCAATGTTACTGATCTCTTTTGGTAATTATATTCCACATACTTAAAATTTTAAGGCAGTTTGGAAAAAATGGCAAAGAAATGCTGCTCTACTCCTCTTTTAATCTTGTTTGTGAAAAGTTAGGATTACACATGAAGAAAGAAATGTGCCAACCTCTGCACAATGCTTGAGATGCAAAGATAGGTGGAATCAACCAACATTTTGGGAACAATTGGAATGCTATTACTAATGACACCATAATGTTAAATATTTCAATACGGACATGAGCCTGCCTCTTGCTCTGGCCAAGGTGAATTTCAAACTTGATGCCTCAAGTGCCTTGATGACAGTCACAGAAAAAGAACCTTTAAAAGCTTCAGAATGCGATAGACAGAAATTTAAAGGATCATTTGAACTTTTAGACAAGTTTTTTTAAACCAACAGTCCTCTGAACATATTATCCTCAGAGCAAAATTATCCCTGTACTTGAAGCATTGTGCTCTCAATGTTCCAACTTAAAGGACTTCTTTGAGAAAAGTGATAAAATCAAATCTGGCCATTAGGGTGCCCATATTGAACATATCCAATTCAAAGTAACAAGTCTTCAGCAACATCAGAAACACACACACAGAACTATGAAAATTCAGAGAACATTGCTTAGTCATAACGAGACATAATTCCTACTCATGAAGCTTTAGTATCAGCTCTGTTAAAGATAAATATTAATATTAACTAATCTACAATGGTAGATCACTAAGGCCTTCTTGGTAAAGCCTCAGCCCATGAGATGGTGGATGACAAAACAATTCTTCCTGACCCAAACAGAAACTTGATTCTTTTGGTGATTCATGAATCAGAAATGTTGTTTTGCAATCTACATTAACAATATCTACACTACAAATATTCTGGAGCCTGGGTTAAAAAAACAGCACAGAAGTTTCCTCTGCCTATTAGGACCAGTGTGCAGTGGACCAGAGGGTTTAGAACTCTGTATTTTTTGACTTAGCTAGTGGTTCAAGGGCATTACTACAACATAGTCAAATCAGAGATTCCACATACAATTGGCCATTCACACTCACAGATATTGTTGGCATCACTAATCTCCAGCCCAGTTTAGCATTTGAGGGTTTCCTCTGCCATCTGATTCTTCTTACAGTAAATATGGTTCTGTCTTTAATGTCCAGTGAGATAATAAATGCCTCCTTCTTTCAAACAACATCTGTTGTGACTTTGGCATTCAGCTCAGTGGAAGGGGAGCAGCAATTGATCACATTATTGGATATCTAGATACAACATGGCAGCATCTTCAGTAAAAGGCTTTGAAACTCTAGCAAATACACTGAGGTAGCCATAAGAAAAATGAAGAATATTTGAAAAGTGAAGATAAGGGATCAAGATATCCAAAAGAAACAAGAGATTCAGGATCAGAGACATGCAATACTCTCAAAAATGCTAGCACAAAAATGTTCTCTTTAAAATACTCATCCAAGAAATCTAACAGGATCAGGCTTTTATAGCTCATGTTGTCTGTCTGTTTCTAAAATCATTGTGATTGTGGATTCATGTATTACTGTCATGGCAGTGACAGAGAACAGATCTGTTTAAAGTGCGCTTTACCAAGGCCTGTCAACGTTTGAACCAGAAGAGTGATGGATTTGACAGGTTTGGGAGATAGAGTTTCCTGCCACTACCCGGGAGGGCTGACACCAGCAGCAGAAACACGCCAGGCCCAAGCACTGAAGTTTTCACCACATCTTGCTGCTGGCCAGGCACAGTGATGTTGCATAACTAAGGATAGGAAAATAATTAATGTTTAATGTGTAAATCAATCCCAGTGGAGCCCAGTTGTTATCTGCAGAGTGGGAAAGCACAGACTGAGGCGGAGTGACACACAGGGCAGCAGTGCCTGTGACAATGCCAGGAGATTGGAGGAGACAAGACAAGGAGGATGAAGGCTGTGCAAGTTTTATCTGTGTTACCAAATGCACTACTGTGAAATAAGGATGAATAGGGTAGCAGCAGGGAATTCTGCACAAATAGTGATATTTTAATTCTGTAGAATTTAAAGAATACATCATTGTTTATAAACAAACACTAAAATATTTTTTACTCACCTCAAATATAGAAAATTAGCTAGCCTAAAATCAGAAAAAAAAATCTCCCAGACCAAGTTAGATTTGTTACACAAGAATTACAGCATGGAGACTTGCATTTTAACATTCACAAAAGTAATATTATTACAAAGTACTGGTTGCTAGCAGCATTGGGTCCTTTGTAAGGACAAATTCGATCTCTGACTTGTGAGGCTCCCTAAAAGCATCCAGCTCCTCCTGCTGCCATCTTTTACAGCTGAAACTCAGTCTTCCTTTCCTCCCTGCTACCTTGAAGACATATCTCAGAACCATGCCTACTTGGGCAACGTGCAAAGCCTTTCATTCCCAAAAATGTGGAGAGGCCCAAATAAAGCCTGTGCCACATGTTTGTATTGCTTCTATCCCTTTCCTCAGGAGATACAAAACCACTGTGCTCATCCCTTGCACCCAGAGGGTGCATGGTCAACCCCACGTGCCAGGGATGCTGAGTATGGGGCCGCTTTTCCCCTGCCCACTGTTCCTCATGCACTCCCTTTGCTCCAAAGCTTTGTTCTTCCAGACTCAGCCCAGCTGACTGGCACCCTCAGTCTCCCTCCTTCACACCCTGCACTCCTCAAGTTGTTCCTTATTTTCCCATGTAACCTTGCTGTACCTTCACTGGTTGTTCTCTCTCCAGGTCTTCAATCCCTTAAATTGGTCTCATCTTACTAAACTGCTTTACTCACATTTCTGTAAGTGCTAGTTCTTGCTTTGCTATATTCCATATATGCACATGCGTCATTCCAAACTCTCTTTATCATCAAGTTAAACCAGATCTTATCTTATCCCATGTAACCCCCTCTTATCTTACCACACCTCCACACAAACTTAGTGTGATTGCTGCCCATTATGGTGAGAAGCAGCCACTGCTTCAGTCTGCACCTGATCAGAGGGGCTGCTACTCCACTCTGCCATCCAGAAAATCACAGAGAGGGCTCTACCTTGCTCCATCCCCCTCACTCAGCATTTCTCCCATTGCCATGACTCTTGTTCCTCCCACACACCATTGCAGAGCCTTCTCTCCACACCAATAGATGCAGTGGAGTGTGGCATCAGGCTCCCAGCCTCTCGCTGATAAGCAGATGGAGCTCCAGTCTAAACAGTTCCTCCATTACAGCATCATGCTGAGTAACTGCAACAAGCATTAGCCAGTGCCACGGGAAGAGAACAGGATCCATTTTTCAGAACAGTGGGTGAGAACTGATTTTTTTTCCCCCCCACCCCTTTAAGGGGTTCTGCATTTAAACCAAAGAAAATATAGAAAGTGTTTATAAGGGAAATGAAAATGAGCAATATCCTTGTGGTTAATTATAAACACCTGAACATACTTAGTAATTTTTTTGGTTGTTTTTTAATCTATGTAATAGATGTACACCAACCTGGTTTTGCAAATGACCAGGTGCCTTGGGAGTGATGAAATTTAAGCTGAATTTCTCGTAACGCAATTTGAGATGTGCTAGAGCCATTGGAAAGGGTATTAAGGACATTTCTCAGGACTCTAGCACCTATGAAGCAGTTCAGCTACACAGCAGAGTGCTTTATCTTCCTTCCCCAAGCCTGAGAGATAAGATTAAAACATGGGTACCATTATTGCAGAAACCACCTTTGCATCAAGAAATCTAATGAACAGTATGTGTCAGTGTGTGATGTTATTCAACCCAGCTGCAGCCCACACTCAATTAATTCACCTTCTCAGCACTTTCCTAACAGTTCACATTGGACAGTAAAATGGCACTTGAGTTTCTTGTCTTCAGGTTGGTAAGAGAAAGGGCTAGGGGCCAGAAAACCCATTCTTTTATTCTCTTCATTGAGGAGATGAAGAAAGATGAGTCTCTTGGGGAAAGGGGGGAAGTTAATTAAGGAATCTTCAAAGTGTTTAATTTTGCTACACAGAAGTCTGTCTATACAGTTCTTAGAGAAGGTTCGATCACTAGCAAAACAAACCATGATGGATTCTTATGCAACCTCATCAAAACTGGCAGAGGGATATTGGGAATTGCATCACTGCTTCCCCATGCTATGCTTGATGTCAAGAGAAACATGAACTTGCTTTCCCCTCAGAGAGAATGGCCACAGTCTTCAACAGTTTCAAAATCTTGATACTTGCTATTCTTATCTGGGTGACCACCACTTCCTAATGCTCCTGAAAAATGGAAATGGGGCTCTCCTGTCCCATCACTGCTTTTGGAGGAAATGAGGCCAAGTTAGTCAGTGAGCACAGGCTCAGTAAAGATTGCTTTAGGATAGCTGAAGGACAGTCAAGTATAACAGAGGAGACAGGATAATGGGGAATCATGGGCAGCATTGACAAAAACTGGAGCAGGAAGGAATCAGTGAAGAGACTGTTGGTAGGGCTTAGGGAGACCTACTGTAGTCGACTACAGAGACTACAAAGGAGAAACTATAAAAACATCTAAACCCAAAGATGTAAGAAAAATATTCATTATTTCTCGAAAACTGTATCTTGCTGAGTAACTTCTCTCAGGTAGCATTCCCAAAGAGTTTAGGGAGACTGGCTGTGTTTGACAGATTTTGGCTTCATAACAGTGTTCATCTTTTGTGAAAGAATAAATTTTTTTCTAGACATCTTTGTTACAGTTGTCTTCACTTATTTTTTATGAACTCAACAGACTAGGTGTCAATCAGATCTTCTAGTACTAACCACTATATAGCAGAACATATTTTGACACCTTTTTCTTGTTGTTTTGTTTTGGTTTCTATTTTGGTTCTCTTCTTATTTTCCATTAAGTATTTCCAGACTCCAGACTGGGACTCTAAACCTTTAGGAAATATCCTGAGCAGGGACTATAAAAACAACTGATAGTGTATCACACTATTCATCCTTTCTGCAGCACCTGTCCAACTACTAACCCAGCAAACACTTTTAAAACTGCAATAGACTGGGATTTTTAGTTCTGTTTTTCAGAAGCAGGATACACAGATCATGAACTTGGAAAAGGAGCATCAAATGTTTTTTATTTCCTTTAATGATGGCTATATGTAATAGCCACGAGTACAGAGGATCAAATAGTTTCAAGTAACAATTGCTGATTCAGCTCATGTGTTTCTGTTTTCATAGGTAGTTTATGAAGTGTATATTCTGAAGTGTATTGCACATTCACAGCTTTTAAGCATTTGCAGGGGTTTTGGGGGGAAAAGAGGAGACTGGGGCAAAATTCCTTCCTGTAGCAGGAAGGAAACAGTGCAGGGAGAATTGGTACAGAGACAAGCTGGGGAGGAAAAAAGCAGGCAGGCATTTCAGCTGGGCAAATGTTGTGATCTGGTGACCACATGGCTGTCCAAGAGCCACTGCTGGCAAACATCAGGAAAAACAAAGGGTAGGGGACATGATGGGCTGAGATGGAGCTGCCTGGAAATGTCACTGCTCCAAGGGAATTGCCACTGCCAAGGCTGGGAGGGTTTGTGTTCTGCTTTCTGCTTGCTCCCCTGCAACATCTTCCTGCTCCAGAGTAACACCTGCTGATAGAAATTCCTCTGCCCAGCTCTCTTGGACAGCACTACCCTCTGCTAAAACGTGAAAAGCTGCTGATACTTCCAAGTGGGTTTTTTTTCAGACAAGGATTAATCAACCATATAATTATAATAATCATAATAGCAAATTGAACTTGGAGACTGTTTATAAACGTTGTTGGAAAAATACACACTGGTTTTGGTTGATCTTTAGAATTTGGAAATTAACACACAGATTCAACATTTTTTATAGAAATAGGTTTCTGATGTAGCTAAATGTTAGGGAGAAAGTTTTGCTGTGGCTTGCACTTTTCTACAAGAAAAAAAATTGACAAATTTAACTTTACATTTTTTATTTCAGTAAAAAAAATTACAACAGATAATAACAGCTATTAGAGGACAGTGGACAAATAAAGTGAAGGAAGCTATGATACTGTTCCTTAAGAGAGACTTCTATAGTATTTTTTGAGACAAAATATGACTGTATAGAAAGAAATTTTCTTTCAAGATTAGTTATCCTGAATATTCATGGGAACTTATTTCTTCACACAGCTATGGATTAACAGAAAGAGAATTAGGCACTTACCAAAAAAACTCCCAAAACCTGTATGAAGTAGATGCTTAAGTAAATTCAGTAACATTTAGATATTGTACAACGAGTTTTTGCTTTAAGGAAATAGCAAAATAGGTGTGGCCCACGAAACTTTGTGTTCCTCTTCTGCAACACAGAAGAATATCAGTTTTTGTATATCCCTACTCATCCTGCAAGAGGGATTCCTGTGTGCTGTAGGAGCAGAGAAAAGAAACATCTCCCTCTTTGCTCTGGACACAGAGCTCTCCTATTTACTGTACAGTTTGTGTGAGGATTGTCCACATGCTGTCCTGCAGAACCTTGCAGTAATCAATGCAGGGCCAAGGACTTCTCTGACGAGACTGCGATGTGCAAAGTCCTTCATTATACAAGCAAAGACTAAGACCACTATAGACTACACTAACAGACTGCTTCCTGAGACTGCCCCATGGCCACTGCCCTATGGCCACTGCCCTGTGGCTACTGCCCTGTGGCCACTGCCCTATGGCCACTGCCCCATGGCCACTGCCCAATGGCCACTGCCCAATGGCCACTGCCCTATGGTCACTGTCCTATGGCCACTGCCCAATGGCCACTGCCCTATGGCCACTGCCCTATGGTCACTGTCCTATGGTCACTGTCCTATGGCCACTGCCCTATGGCCACTGCCCAATGGCCACTGCCCCATGGCCACTGCCCATTGCTATGCAGTGAAAATTCCCTTTATCCCATCCCACACACAGGATGTGCCATCCCATAAACAGCAAAGATAAACAATACCCTGTAAGGTCACTAAGTCCAACACTCTCACACAATGGGTGCACAAGGCCACAAAGCCATGATCCTCTTTTCCCCTGTCCATCCCTGGTGACCTGGATGTGCTTCCTGCTCACCTCTGGGCCTGGGGAAGAGGCTCAGCTCTGGGCCTTGCAGGGCTGCTGTTCTATAACACACACAGTGTAACCCAACAAGACCTGATATGGAATCAGGACAGAGCTCACTTCCAGATGTCTGTGGCACATCTCAGCAGTGTCCCTCCTTCTGTGGAATGTCCTGCCTGGACTGTCACCCAGGCAAGCCTGAAGGGCAGTCGGGGCATGGCACTGCCTACCCGTGACACGCTGTCAGATATTCCTTTAGGTGGGTCACGGCAGCTTTCTCAGGAGCAGCCCAGGAGCTGCAGCAGTGCAGCTGTGCCCCAGGCCATGGCCAGGCAGCCAGGTGCAGCCAGCTGTGTGCCAGCTGTGCCTGCGTGTGCAGCCACACAGCTGGAACCCAGCCAGCAGCAGCTTGGAAGCTGCAGCACCACAGCAGCACGAGCATGGCAGAGCTGCCCATGGGCATGTGGCTCATCCAGCTGGCTCAAAATGCTCCTGTGCCTGGAAACGGCCAAATGGCTGCGTGCCTCACTGAATCAGGGAGAAAATTTGGGCTCTTTTGTTTTAAAAACCTTTTTTGTTGTTGTTGTTTTTTAGAACAACTGCTTTAGGGAAGCAATGGTACCCAGATATAAAGTAATAAGCACCTATGACAGGAATAATTATAATGGTATGAAAACCCCAGAAAGGAGCTTAAAAAAAAGAAAAAAAGTGATCATAATCTTAGGGAAATACACATTTACCAAGTAAATAATAGGGGTTTCTGAAAGTCTCAAATAATTAACACAAATCTAAACCCTCTGGTGTTCATTCTCAGGAGAGACATTTGAGACAGATGCACCCAAGAGAATGCAACTGATGAAAAGGAAAATATTACAATCTCCTGGCTAAACAATGTGCTTTGTGTAGATTTTTATTAAGTATTTTAAACACAAAATTAAAATAAATTGATAATTGTTGCACGATGCTCAGATACCAAGGTGACAAGAACATTTTAAACATCATCCCCAACTCCAGAAAATTCAAAGTTAATGTTTATGGACCACATATAAAAGACCTATTATCCTCACTTCTATCAATAGCAATGTCTAATGGCCATGCTGCAGCTCTGGAAATACTTTCAGCAGTAACACTGTGAACCTGAACTCAAAGGGAATGTTCATATGGGCTAGATCATTTCATGACTTTAAAGATGAAGGGCTATACACTGCTGTGCTTTTGTTCTAAAGATCTCAAAGAATTAAAATCAAAGGAGGCTTTCTGGTTTTTTAACCTTTTTTACCCTTTTCCTTGTTCTGTTAATATTTTCTAACAAGAGCTGAACTCATCTTTCACAGCACTACATTTATGCATGATCCTGAGTCACAAACCTACTATGAACTCCAGCCACCTCCAAAGTGAAGGGTGACAAGAAGGGACTACAGTTCAGACTGGGAAGTGAAGCATATCTTATTTCATGGAGGATACATGGAAATGCTGCAACATGATCACATTTTTATCCAGTAGCCTGAATTAATGTAGTGTCAGCACTAACTGCAGCAAACCCTCTCCTGTGGGCTTTTCTCACATCCTGCTCCACTACATATTGGACAAACTAACTAAAACTTGCATTATTAATTGCACAGACAGTAACTTTCCCAACCTCAAGGATTCACTTGGATCCAACTGGTGCAGTTTTTCATTCTGAAGAGGCTGTGGTAGAAGACTCTTCACTTACCTGTGCAATCTCCAGGCACAAGTGACTGGTGCCTCTGGGATCACCCTCAGCCCACAGCTGCTTTCAGCAGCCCCTCTCTCTCAAGTTAGGGCAACCACAGGCCAGATACAGCCCAGAATCTGCATTTCAGATCTTCAGTGCAATTTAAAAGTACTTTTAAACTTAACCATTTACTTCACTAGCTGCACTAATTCACATCTCACTGGCTACCCTGAAATTTATTCACAATTCCCAGACAGTCTTGTGCCAGGCTGGGGGGGAGCTGGAACAGCCCCAAGCCTTGGCTTCACCTCCTTCTGTGCTGCTACACAGCAGACTGCCCTGGAGAAAACATTTTAGGGCATGACACCCACGCTCCATCAGAGCTCCACTCCCTAAGAATGTGTAGATGATACATATCATTGCATCAAAAACCAATTACAGCTACTTGTTTATTTTCTGGAAGCCAGAACACAACTGCATTTTGAAGGAATAAAATCTTCCAGGAAACAACCATCCACCCAAATTTGACTTCAAATGCAAACGCTGCTCTCACAGAAGTCTGTAGGGAATTTTGGCACTTGTTTCTCCAACAATAAGATCAGGCTGCCTGCCTGGATCTCCCAAGTCCCAGAACTCTACACTATATCATTATTATTATTTTTCAGAAGCCTGTGAAATGTGCTAGGCACCTCCCCATACAGATAAAAGGCCATAATCTTAAAAAAACATGAAGGTTTATCCTGCTTCCACACTGGCTTTTAGTTAGTTTAGGAGCCAGGCAGGTGTCTCATATCAAACTCATGCATGAAGTCAAAATATCCAATCCTACCCTAGTTCTTATATTTATATTTTCTTGCAGATCTTTCTTGTATTAAGTTGCACTTTGAAGCATATTCCCTTGCAGTAGAACAAGGTTTGTTTATATTTACACGTGCAAATAAGACACTGCAGGCTGTGATAGGTTATCTCTAATTTTAGGGTTTTTTCTTGAATTGTTTGCCAAGAAGCTACAGGTACAACATGTGATGTGGCAGTTACTAATGGACTGGAACTATTTTATTTCAGTGATTGGCAGAGTAAAAAGGTATATAAAACATGCATAAATGTTGGGGTATTTCTTAGTACTTCCCCAACACTACAGCAAAAATCAATATTTTCTTCCACAATTTTCTAACATAATTTTCAGTCTGCCACGAATATGTGTGTATAAACTGTGTACATAAACAATTTAATACATTACACCTCCAGCAGCTAAACAGTCTGTGCAAAGCACTGCCACATCCTGAAACAAAAACCAGACTGGTTTATATCTGAAAAATACTGAATGCAAGCTTTAAAATTGCAGACGTATTTTAAACAAAGACAGTAAATTACTACACAGATAGTAGCTATGTATAAAAGCACTTCTGGCATGACAGCTTAACATGTGAGAACATTAAACATCTCAATATCCCTGTGAGATAAATATCACCTTCCTACCAGAAATGAGTAGAGGAACATTTTGTTCCTCTTGAGGAAATGTAGAACCTTATCATGGCCTGGCCTCAGCTCTGGAGTGAAAACCTCTGCCACTGCTTCAGGTGTAAGGATTGGTTTTCGGAGCTCCAGGAAAAGCCAGAGGACACTGTCCCCAAGGGCCAGCCTTGCACCAGGCCTGACTGACCTCTTTCAAATGCAAAAAAATATGGCATGGTCTGATGAATGACAGACTGTACAAACCCAACTGTCTTGGAATGCTTGAAAGGCTGATCCAGGTTCTTGGGCTGCACTGATTCATCCCAGCTACAAGATGTTCACCACAGTGATGATTTATTCTGGTAACAACTGATCCCTGCTAAAAATGTCTGAGGTTTGGGAGATGTGAGGCTTTGTCATTATGCTTACCTGCTTTATCAATAGCTGAAGTTCTTCTAAATCAATTTTTACTTTGTTTTTTTTAAGTATTTCACCCCATGCTGTGCTGGGAGTTGGTTGAATTATATGCCTAAAAGAAAAAAAAAACCGAAAAAAAAGATTATACAAAAATATCTAGAGACAAAACGCAAAATTTTTCAGAGTCATCATTAAAATCCTCCTTTTTTCTTTCTTTTAAATATTGGCAGTCTAACACATGGTTCCTGTCAAGTAATACAAGAAGAAAATTCAGAAAATTCATAGTTTTCAATCTTTTAAATACATTTGCATACAAAGTGTAGTTTAAGGGAAAATAACTTGGCAGTGTCAGTGGCTGACACAATAGAAGCTTTATCACACTTTTTCTGCACATCTAAAAACATTGCCAAACACTTTAGAATTTAAAAGTATTTAACATTCATGAAAGAAAGGCAAAAGTTTAAAATGCTTGGGATACCTGGTTCCCTTGTGTTGTGACTGCATAAATTTTCCCTTCATTTCATGATTTTTTTACCTGAGAAAAAAGAAAATATATCAGGTGAGCTGTGACTCCTGCAAGACACAGTCTCCTTACTGCAGGCTGCAAGGATTGGAACAGAAGGTATGTATTTCCCTGCAGAAGCTGTGTTTGTTTGTTAAGTACCTATTTCTGGAACCACAAACACTCCTTCAGTTTTCCTTCTCCAGTGAAAACAGTGATTTCGTGACCAGCATTGTATTCAGAACTCCAAAACACTGATAGGCTTTTGATCTCATATTTAAAAAAAACCCAACAAATCAACAGNTAGGAGCTAGCATTAATGGGGATTTTCAGCTTTTGTTGAACGAGAAAAAAACTCCAATGTACTGGGTTCCCCCCAAAAAATTAATAAATAAATAATTTTTTAAAAAATTAAAATACAACCATTCTGTTTCCCTAATGAATATATTTGCAAAAGTATTAATACTCTTCTAAGCTAAACTTGAATTTTGTTTGTTTTTTTGTCTTGAGGAAAAATTATTTGCCAAATCCTACTTGTTCATAGTGCTTCTCTGATTTTAGGTCAGTATTCTTACTGGAGTTCTGTGTCCTACACAGGCAGATCAATAAACTTTAAGGGCCAAATTTGGGTTAACAAAACCAAGCNATGCTTGGGATACCTGGTTCCCTTGTGTTGTGACTGCATAAATTTTCCCTTCATTTCATGATTTTTTTACCTGAGAAAAAAGAAAATATATCAGGTGAGCTGTGACTCCTGCAAGACACAGTCTCCTTACTGCAGGCTGCAAGGATTGGAACAGAAGGTATGTATTTCCCTGCAGAAGCTGTGTTTGTTTGTTAAGTACCTATTTCTGGAACCACAAACACTCCTTCAGTTTTCCTTCTCCAGTGAAAACAGTGATTTCGTGACCAGCATTGTATTCAGAACTCCAAAACACTGATAGGCTTTTGATCTCATATTTAAAAAAAACCCAACAAATCAACAGCTAAAACTTTAATTTCTGCTGGAAAAGGAGCTGTCCCTGGGAAGACACAACACCTTTTACAGTCAACAGTGATCTCATGTAGACAATCTCAGTAGATGGTACAAGACTAAAAAAAGCAGATTTTCTTTCCTAAGTTTCAAATACCATACTGGATTATTAATGTTATCATTCATTTATAAAGAAAACAGAGTTAAATCCTCGTGGTTATTTTTCACTCTTTTACAAATACATGAGAAATCAACATCTTGTGCTTAGTTTTTGCATTGTGAACAGCACTAAGGAATTAATTATTTCTTTATTCTTATAATTTTGAACGAATGACTTGGATGATACTTATATTAATAAATATAACAAATAATAAAAATAAAGATTTTTTAAAAATTTACATNTTTTAAAAATTTACATTTGACCTGTAACATCCCTTTAAAATTATGATATCAAACAATGTAGGAGCTAGCATTAATGGGGATTTTCAGCTTTTGTTGAACGAGAAAAAAACTCCAATGTACTGGGTTCCCCCCAAAAAATTAATAAATAAATAATTTTTTAAAAAATTAAAATACAACCATTCTGTTTCCCTAATGAATATATTTGCAAAAGTATTAATACTCTTCTAAGCTAAACTTGAATTTTGTTTGTTTTTTTGTCTTGAGGAAAAATTATTTGCCAAATCCTACTTGTTCATAGTGCTTCTCTGATTTTAGGTCAGTATTCTTACTGGAGTTCTGTGTCCTACACAGGCAGATCAATAAACTTTAAGGGCCAAATTTGGGTTAACAAAACCAAGCACAATTCTGCTAAAGTTAAATGGATTGTCCCTGCTTACATCAATGATAAAATTGGCTTTTTATGTTGTATTAAAAAAAAAAGA
>VZTZ01038933.1:930583-935938 GCA_013400955.1 Drymodes brunneopygia
TTCACATCATATTTGCTGCTGAATTTCCTGTAAAGTTCTGCTTCTGCCCATTCCTGAAGCAAGGAAGAGCTTTATTTTAAACCCAAATGAAGGGAGCCATAATGCAAAAATAAGACATGGCTGCCCATTTTAAAATGCATGTGAATTTTATAAAATTGCCTTTTAGGAAGCAGAAGTGAGTCCTGAAAAAGTTTGGCAGCAACTTGTAAAAGTCTCTCTTCATGACCATCTAAATATGAAATAAAAGATTTAAAATATTGTGTGGATGAAAATGCTCCTTCCTTTTGGAGCAAATCCATGCTTCCTTTTCAGTGACTAATTCCTGATTTTTATATCACACGTCACTTTTGAGTAAATGCCAAAAAACGAGGCAAAGGCTCTTCACAGCCAGTTGGTAGTTTTATGCTGTAGGTTTAAATTTCAGGTCGACAGGAAACCTGGGTTTAATTTTTAAGCGTTACATTAAGAAAATAAAATATTTCCTACAAAATCAGCTACTTTCCTGGAATGCTCCATGCCATCCCCAGTTTGTTTGCCTGTTTTAGGGGCAGCTGGGGAATGTACATCATACTACATGGCTGAGTCAGGCTCCTTGCACAGCCATGGCATGACTCACCTGGTGCCTCAGGATTTCCTGAGCATGGCTCTTTCCTCCCAGGTCCTGCCTCTCCCTGGGCTCCATCAGGCTGGATGCTGACTGCTCTCCTTCCCAATCAGCTTCCAAGTGCAGGCACTGCAGAGCTCCCAGAACCAGCTCAGCTCCCTCCACGTGGCCCAGGAGTGTCGGGGCTGCTCGTGCAAGGGTGGGAGTCAGAGCCAAGCCCCCCTTAATCAGCAATTGTGGCTCTCTTCAGCTACCAGGACCCTTCTCAGGGCCAAAAGGGCAAGAACTTGTTGATGTCCCTCTCCTCTGGCTGGGGCTGAAGCTGCTGAGCAGGTGCTGGCATTGCCAAACAGAGATTTTAGTGGCAGGTCACATCCAGAACCTGGATGGCTGCGGGAGGAGGGCAGGGCAGAGCCCTGGGCTGGTTGAATCTCCCAATTACTGCACAAAGGACTAAAACACAGGGTCGTGGATAAAAGTGAATAAATGTTTCTAAATTCTTATCTTAAACACACTTAAGCTTAAAGCTATTTAATTGAGGATTTAAAAGCATGTATGCTTTACGAAGCTGGGGCTACCTGCTTCATTCTCTTGCTCTTATTTTTGCTTTTATCCTTTTAGTCTTGAAGAAGCCTAATTAGAAGCTTGAACAGGGCTCTCTCTCCCTGCCCTTAAATCAGTAATTGGCTTCAGTGCAGAGACTGTCAGGAAATTAACACATCACAACATGACAGCTGTTAATTTTTTCTCCTTATTTGTCATATGAATCACTGCTGATTTGCCAGAGTGCATAACAAATTAGTGGTCTGTAATCAGCGGCCTCTCTCCTGTGTGCAGCACCTACTTGTTTTTCCCCTTTTCTCCTGAAGTCCATTACTTCACTGCTTCAGCAGGAATGACTGTTGCTAGGTGTGTCATTGTCAATAAATCAGAATAAGCAGATGCTAAAAGCGCAAGAAGCTCTTTAAACTTTGATGAAGGCTTTTAGTTACATTTTTAAACTTACACTTGGAACTGGATTTTTTTTTTTTTTTTAAATTGTCACTCCCTGGCATAATATACTGTCAAGTCTTCGGGTATCATCTAAAGCTTCGCATCCCTCACAATGCAGAGCTGAAAATGTGATTTGCAAAAATTAAAAGAAGATATTTTCCTGAAGACAATTTTTAAACTGATAAGGCCTGCTGTGGCCCCCACGTCAATAAATAACAATTAGACACAATGCACAGAGAGATTTTCCTGTTGCCTTGAGATATATTTACTGTATTTTTGTATAATAAACTCTGTTTAATATAAGTCAGCATGCTCCACAGACCACCAGAACTATATGTAGAAAAAAAGCCTTGAGTGCAAATATAAACCTACAAAAATTAGGGAAAAAATGAATTAAATTCTATCCTCTCAGTGGTGCAATTAAATCTGAGCATTTTTGCCACCTTTTTTGGTCTAGTTTTACAAATGATGATGTATATGAAGAAGGCCATGAGAACAATATGCAATAGTGTGCAAAAGCTGGAACATTTCTTCCTGCATCTCTGAGCTGTGCTGAGAACTGCTGTTCAAATGACAGTTTAAGAGGTCTGCAACTGGCTGATGTTCTCCCAAAACTGGAAACATTTTGGAAATATGAACTGGAAAGATTGAACCCTGAATTACCTGATGCATAAAACTAAACTGAAAAAAACCATTATGTATTCAGTATCTTGTATCTCAGATAAATGAAAATAAAAACACGAATGTAATATATTTCCTTAGCTAAAGGACCTAGCATGGACCCTGTCCTGTGTTTCCTGATTTGTACTGAAACATTCTTAAAGCATAAGTTCCCTATAAATTTTTTTTAGCGTTGATAAAATTTTTTTTTTCATTTCACCTAACCTAAAAAAACCACTAAAAATCCAGAACAATGGAAAATGGGCAAACCTATACTCTGAAGTGAAATGCTGCACAAGCCATTGTGTACACCATACCTTTTTCTCAAGACTCAAACACTCCACCTTCTCCTCCAGAAAAATATGGGGGGAAAAAAAAAAAAGAAAAAAAAGTTAAAATGGTTATTTTGTATACAATGTATAAACCCATTCAAAATTTTGTATAAAATAGTTATTTATGTATAATATCCATGTATAAAATGTTATTAAAATGTTTATTTTCATGAAAATTATTATTTTTAAAATCTAAGGACTTGAATTATTTATCAGTATTACAGGTATTTTCTGCTATGATTTCTGTTATATAAAGCAAGGAAGGTTTAACTGCTTGCAAAGTTTTTTAAAAAAGCCTTGATATTTACATTCTTAAATACAATTTGAGTGTGGTTTTTTTAATATAAATTTTAATTTTTTTCAATATGAAAAAGCAACCTATTTCAGAAATTCTATTTTGTTGTCCATTTTTAATAAGTGTCTTTTTCAATTACGATGTAAATTTTCCATTTGCTCCAGTATGTCTCAGCTTAAAAACCCAACCTTAATTTTTTATTTACATTACAGAACCAGTTACCCTGAAAAGACCTGAAATTAGCAATTATGAAGTGTGTGCAGTACAGGGCAGCTCTCCCAGCCCTTTTGAAATGCCACTACAAAGTGAATCTCCATACTGACTAAAAGGAGTTCCTTGACCTGCTGTAGTACCAAGGCACACAGGGACTGTCTCAGGCATCCCCAAGTCTTTAACAGGGTGTCTGGAGCAGACAGCCTTTGTGCAGAAAGGTCACCCCTGAACACTGTTTACTGAGACTATAAATTGCTATTTTTTTTTTAGCCTAACCAGATTCTACATGTCAAAAGCAGCACTAAGGAAATTATGGTGAACCAAATTGTGTTTCAGATTCCCGATTAAAAAAAAAAAAATTCCTTTTCAGTAACCATTGAGAAAAAGCCAGAAAAATCAAGAACAAAAACATAAAACCACAACAAATCCAAGTCACAGGGAGACCCTGAACAACACTGACTCACCTACAGGTTTTCAACCTCCCTATTATGAGGAAAATAATTGTACAACACCCAACAAATGTTAGGTCACTGTGCAGATGTGCAGCACTCATTTGCTCAATCTCACTGCTTTATCAGCACTTCTGGATGTATCATCTCCAAAATACACTGTCACTAATTAAAATTCAGAGCAGAGCAAATAGCAGTTGAGTCTGGCCAGAAAAGGAAAGGGTTGGCAGGTCACAGACAATGTGACAGCTGTGCTTTGCTCTGCCTTTCTGGTGTGGGGTTCTCTATATTTTAGGGCAAGACCCTAAAATTTCCATTGGGTCACTCGTGTTAGCAACACTTGTTTAAGTGGTGAAGAATTGAATGGCCAATGTTTATTTGTAATTCATACTGGCTGACTTTTTTGCTGTTTAATAAATAAAAAGCAGGGGGAATTGAAGTATAGTAGACTTGGTATTTATTATTAAACTTCCTTCCTGTCCCCAAGATTTCAGGAGCCTGTTATTAGTGGTCTCAAAATGATAAAACAATGGATTTGCCAGTGACTATAAATACATCATAAACCAGCTTGTACATTTAAATAAAGCGATGAGATGTTCTTAAGGACAACTGACAACAATAGGAAATTTTACTGGGAAGTCTCCAGTTGCCATTGTCTCAGTTAATTCGAATACTCAGAGAGATTCCTTCAAAAGTTCTGAAAACCTGCACAAGTTAAAAGAATATAAATAAATTTAGCAAAATATGCCCATGCAAAAGGCTTAAAAGTAGGAATCTTTCCCTAAGGGATGTAGAAAGGGAATAGGCAGGAATTATTTTCTATTAATACTCAAAAATTCTGAGAGTCACACCAAAACACTAAAAAGAATCATTATGCTGATTTACTAAGACATATAAACTTATTTTCCAGCTCCCTGGGTATCCAGCATGAGGCCTTAAAGAAGCCTTAAGGAATACATGTAATTAGTTCTATGTTCCTTAGCCTTAATTTTTTTCTCCTTTCCCACTCATCATTTCTAACATATCCACAATAAATATTTTCAATAAATTTTATGAAAAAATATTTTAATGCTGTTTTTCAGGTAATGTTTCTTAAAAGATGAGTGGGGAGGACTTGAGGTATAATTTTAAGAATCTTTATTACAAAGAAAAAGGAAACATCTTCACAGACTGAGGAACTGGGTTTATACCAAGACTTGCTGTGCTAATGCCTAAAATCTTAGCAGTGTTTCACCCTTCTGGAAAAAGTGAGGGTCAGCAGTAAAGAAGGAAAAAAAAAGGATTTAGTCCTTTGTTTGATACTGCTCTTTAACAATATTCACCTCTTTTATTGAATTTCTTTGATGGCCATGAGAAATACACCTGCAAGGATAACTATCTGCTGCCTAATACAGTGAATTAACATCAGTCTAATCTTATCTAGTGAATACTGGCAATTAGTACCAGGAGAACAAATTAGAAGCTGTTTTGTATATCAGATCATCACAGCATTTCAAAACACCTTTTCTGTTTAACAAACATTTCTTCATCTCTTATGGTATGATGGAATATCTTTAATTACAATGCCATTAATTTGTACAACTCATACTGTCCATCTGGGGTCCTCCAACTGTGGAAGAGAATTTGCAAAACTGTAGAACAGTATTAACACCTGTCAGAACACAAAAGGCTGGCTCAGCCTTCAACTAAAGAAATTATTAATATTTCTTTCTTTCTTTTTGTTCTTTCTTTCCTTCTCTCTCTTCTCTTCTCTTCTCTTCTCTTCTCTTCTCTTCTCTTCTCTTCTCTTCTCTTCTCTTCTCTTCTCTT
>VZTZ01038933.1:936680-963929 GCA_013400955.1 Drymodes brunneopygia
ACTTCCCTTCCCTTCCCTTCCCTTCCCTTCCCTTCCCTTCTCTTTCTTTTCTTCCTCAGGTTTCTTTCAAGGCATAATACAAAATCTCAGCTCTGAGGCCTTCAGTGAGCAAAGCCCACTGAAGGAAGCCAAACAGTGGTGGGAAGGCTGCAAAAAGGTGGTGTAAAAGTAAAACCAGTCAAAGGTGGAAGCAATTTCTAGGGGTGTAGTATCAATAACAGCTTTCTGTCATCAGTTTAAGAGTAAACTGCACTGGGAAAGGGAAAATGGCAACTAGCAAAAGGAGATGGAGCAAATTCCTGCACTGCACATTGGGGTTTAAAAATATCTCGAGAGACTTTTTCTTTTTTTAGGATAGAGCAAAGTTTTGAGATGTAATAATACTGACATTCCTAAAAATCCTTTCTGTTGAATGTTCTTGGAAGGGATTTACATTAGAAGACACTCAAACGAGTCTATGCAGCTCCAAAATCAATGTCTAGATTATTTTATAGAACAAGAGCTGTGATGTTTACACCTAGACCTGAAATGCCCTGGAAATACATTAGCAAGTATTTCATAAGACATGAAGCTGAAAGCAATGAGTACCTGCATCCCTTCCGTCCCAGAAGGTAACTCAAAACTGAGCAACAAGGGGGCAAAAAGAGAAGGAGGCACTACAAAAGTTATTAAGCAGCTTTATAAACCAAAATAGTCCGATTTACTTTGGGGAAAATGGTGCTTGCTGCATTATTCAGAGAAAATTGCTGAGCTCTTTGCTGCAGTACAAGATCTCTATATTTCTTGTTGTATATGGAAGAAAAAAAAAGAAAATTGTGCAAGACCTAAAATCTGGAATCCAGTGCTAAAGGATTTACTTTAAGCCACAGAATGCTTAGCTATTAGATGACCTATAAACATTTTTGTTTCATGAGTGAATGTTTAATCTAGCACAATACTGTTCCAAAGGAAACCATTAATAGCAACATTTTGTAGCAGTTGTGTGCATGTCCCCACTGGACCTCTAAATGAAGTCTGCATGAGGACTGTAAAGGTAGTAACCCTGCAGCTACAGCTATAATTATCAGGATTTAATGGTGTTTATGAATGACTTGCTATGAGTCAAAGGATAATAATACATCTTATTAAAAATTTATTCCAAGTTTTTTTTATAAAACTTTACTCATTTACATGTCACCAATGATTGTTCTTTTAAATGAAACAATAGAACAATAAGGAACATTTAGGCTTCAAGAGAAATCCCAGCACAGGGTCATTATATAATGACTCAGTATCAACAAACAAACAACATGTAATCTTTGTGATAGAGCAATTAAAAATACAAGCCTAAAAGCGAATTAAAAAAATAAAATAAGCAAACCTAAAAAATAAGTTGCTAAAATAAAAAAGACTTTTCATGTCATATAAAAATAATGCTAAACTCCAGTTCTGATTCACTAAGATAAATGACCACAGATCTTTTCAGCAGCTAATGACTCAACATGATCCAAATGGAACTGCAGCCAGATGGCACATGGGATTCATGGAACACAGCTATCAGATCAACCACAAACCTGAATGGGCTAATGCAGTTCAAGATGCATTAACTAATGATTCCCAGGAAGTAAACATTGCAAATGAAAGAAACCCAAAGAATTTTTTAGGCTTTTGGACAAACTCAATAACAATACACTCATGAGGAAAAGGAACTTCTTCATTCTAGGTCACAGAAAAGGGAGATGGAGAATCAAGATCCTTTTCCAAATTTTTTTTAGCTAGTTACTGGTTTAGATCCAACAGAGCCCATTTAGTCTGATATTTCTGTACTCTTTTTACTTCAAATTTTAGTCTCCAGCAGAATATTGAGACATTACCTAAACTTTAACAACCATAAGTAAGGATTTTTTCCTCTAGAAAAGTCCAAATGTTGCATTATTTTAGCCATGGGTAAGAGAGACAGTGATATTTAAAGGCTAGAAAACAACTACCAGGACTTCTACACTCTGTACATATCTACCATTAATATAATGTCCAAGGAATTTAAAACTCAGAGGAAAATGAAATATATTGATTATTCAAAAATATTCACAAATGTCTTTGAGTTGTCATCTCCTTAAGACCAGCTTCCTAAAGAGCTGTTAATCAAACTCTGAGTCAATACACTGAGTTGGGAGGCCTGGTGTGTTTTCCTCTCATTGTCCATCTTTGCCCACTAGTCCAATGAAACACATAAATGATTCTGCCTGTCTTAATATTTTGGATTTCACACTGGAACAAAGAGGTTTAAGAATCAGCATTGCTTTAATAGGGACTGGTGAGGACACACCAGAAAATGATTAAGGGATATAGGGAAAGAGGCAGCAGGTGCAGTGAAAGGAGAAGCAGTAAAAGGCAGAAGCAGTGAACTGTTACCCAATAGATGCCAGGGAAAGTATGAACACTCATTTTTGCTTGACGAATATTTAAGTGCTTATGATTAAAACATGCTTTTAAAAACAGTGTTATGAGAAAGAAAATCTGAAAAAAGACAAAAATACACTCCAATCAAAAACAGTCTCAGCATAAATGAATAACTGGAGACTTTTTAAACTCGTGGCTCGGTTCTGATCCTTAGCTAACCCTCAAAGACATGTTGTTGTAAAGGTTAATTAATTAAAGTGCACAGAAATGATTATTTGAGAGCTGCTAGGTAAGTGCAAAGTACTGTTGCTATAGGTTAATATTTTGCTCTTAGGGCACAGCCATGCTTGACACCAATGCACATTACACTCTGAGACAAACAGTTCCAAAGCTCAGGGCCTTGGCCCACTTGTGCTGGGGTAAATGGGAATCGTTCTGGGGCTGCTCAAGACCTTTGGATGTAGCTCTGAGGATACAGCTGTGTGCTATAAAGCCATCTCCCAGCCCCATTAGCATGTGCCTCTGGCTCAAGACAGCTAATCTGTTTTGCTTCTCAGGCAAGCTAATTAGATCAGCAGATAGAGGATAAAGCCTGTGAATCTTCAGAGGAATGCCACTGCTCTGGATAGGAGTAAGCACAGGAAACACAGGGAATTTGTATAAATAACAGAGGTCAAAAGAGGAGAGTACCCACTGGTTCCCATGGACATCATGGAAATTCACAGATGCTCAACATCCCTGGCCACAGGTCACTGTTAGCACGGGTTTTGTCTGGACACGAGATCTGAGCCCCTTTGATATCAGTAGTTCCATCATGTTAAAATCAGACTTTAGTTCCTAGAACTTCAGCAGTTTGCTGAGAGCAATCTAAGAGAGTCTCATCTCCACACAAGCACCTTGACCCCCTCACACTCACCTGAGGTGAGATCTGATGCATAACCAAGCAGATACCCAACCAGTCTGAGAGCAGCCATCATTTCTTCCTCTCTGCCACCCAACAACAGCTGCAATTAGCAGAAACAATTAGACTAATTTCCTCATTACATGGAACAGGACATTCTATGGCTTTCTTTTTGAAGCCTATGAGACTCTGGAACTTCCTCCTTATAATTCAAAATATCCCACATTTCCAGGGCCTCATCTGTTTGATGAGGGAGTCTGAGATGTGAAGGGATGAAAAGCAATGGTAAGCTCCTTTAGAACTCAGTGCAGTTCTGTTAAGGTTAAATCTAATTTAATTGACCATATAATTAAAAAAAGTTATGATTTAAGAGCCTTGGACAGGCACCTTTATCATTTTATACTTGAGCAAATAAATAAGTTCAGAGCTGAATGTGAAGTCAGAACTCAAAATTTAGACTTGCTTGGACTTTTAACTATTTCACACATCACAAAAACTTATTTGTAGAGCTTGACTGGTACAACAAAAAATTTCTGATAAATGCTGTAATGGCAACTATGCACAAAGTAAAACCTCAAGTGGAATGTGTGAACAGTAAAAATGCTGGTCCCTTTCACTGTGACAGGGATTGTTTTACGTGGTGAGGCACATTAAAAGTTCATCTACTGAGCAAGACCCTGGGCCAGAATTTCACAAAGCTTGGGGACTTGATGTTCTCCATCCATTTCCTCTTTGAATCCTGCAAAATCAGCATGGGCATTCTGTTAAAAATGAACAGAAGGGAATTGCCTATAAAAATGTTTATTGGAGGAATATTTGGAAAGTATTATAAATATTTTATCTGTCCTTTTCCATCAATTAAATAAAAAAACATGAGGAGTTGCCTGATTCCTCAGGCATTACCTTCCAAGGAAAATCAGTCCCATCCAGATAAAAATGTAGAAGAAAAGTCAGCAGTGTTTTCCCAGCTCTTGTGTAGAACCACCTTATCAATTAATAAGAATTAATAGGAATTTTAACAATTAAAAGACTGATTTGGGAATACAGGCACAAAAACATTCTTTTCCAACAAACAAGGATACAGGTGAGATACTGGAAAAAAATAAAATGAAGACAACTTCCTTCAACATGACATCACATAGTATTGTTAAATAAACTTGCATACAAAATATTCTTGCAGGTATTAAAATAGAAATTTACTGATTATAATGATAAATACTGATAAAATACTGAAGGATTTATATGCAATGAAATTCTCTTAAATAAAGGCAGTTTTGTTATTTCAATTTAGGCTAATAGTTGTTTAAAATAAAATAATTTCTCTGTAACAGTTATGGGGAAACATTTATTTTCATTTTCTACACTTAAGTTCATCCTACTAACAATTGTCTGTTCCCACCTCCTCTCCTTCCTTAAATGATGTTAAAAGTAAAAGAAAGGATGTTTGCCTACTTATATTTATCCTTTCTGTCCCGAACAGAGCTCCCACCTGCCCTCCATCACATCTCTGTAGCAGGATGGAAATTCAGCAGAAATGAAGACCAGGAGTGAATGAAGGCATTCATTCACATAGATTTATATTCTAACTATGGAAACATTTTATGGTTTTGATTTAGACACCACAGCATTTTTTGGTCTCTTCCCTTCCATGTTGCCATCTCTGCTTCCCTTTACACCTGTGTGCTTATTCCTCTTTGAAGATTCTGTGACTTGTAACAGCAAATAAAACACATTTTTTTCTATAAGATTTCCATCTTCTAAAAGAAGCAACTTGGAACAACTGTATGTGCAATGTCTGTAAATTTACATACACTCTATATGTTGTTTTTCCCCCCAGTATTTTCTATATTTGTAAACCACAGATGTACAACCAAAAAAAGAAAATACAAAACATTGTAATATATTAGTAACTTACATTTAATTATTGATTCATTACTTAATAATACTTGAAGTATACATTAAATTTAAATTATATCTTATATCTGTCAGAAAAGAAAGACTACCTAGACGTTTTATGGGCACAAAGTCTCCAGGGAGTGTCACAAATTCACTTGATGTCCGTAAGTAATTAATTTTCCATTTGGATCTCTGATTTAGCTGAAGGATGTGCAAAAGCACATGCAGACAAGCAGTCAGGAATGGAGAGTGCTCTCTCTCCTATGCATCTGAGCACCTTCTCACTCACTCATCCTAAAAAATGTAGTGAAATGTGCTCTGCTGAAGAAACAGGCACCTGGTGCTGGTGTTTCCTACAGTCATGTTCAAAAACTACACACAGGAAGTCTTTCTGTTTCAAATCTTTCTTATTTTCATCATCTGTGAGCACTGGCAGTTCAGCCACACACATCTGAATTTTTTATTTTTTTGAGCTGAGCAACCCCGAGTATTTTGGTACAGGTTGGTGTCCCTGGGAAACAGACACTTGGATTGTATTCCAACCTTTTTTTGTTTTCACAGAGTTAATACTTATAACCATGGTACTAGAGCCAGTTGGTTAATTTCTTATATCAATTATTCTTGTGATCTTATTTTCTTCAACATATTTTTGTGAATTTTCATAAAATTTTCCTGGCTTTCCTCTCCCTAAACTTCTCATAAAACATCTTCACTGCAGTTTCAATGCACACAATCATTATATCATTTTGTCATTGCCAAATTGTGAATGACAATTATATTTGAGATAAAAATATTTTTATATCTTAAAATTAATGTTTCATCTACTTTAGCATTTCACAGATTAGCTTCTTACAACAAATTTTCCATCTTGTTTTTGATTGAGCTCCTTTTTAATTTCTGCTGTTGATGTATTCTGCATTTCTCTTTGTATCCAATTGCCATATAATTCCATTTCTATCACACAATTCCCATGTGTTCTTTCCTAGATGGGTCCATGGTGTCTCTGTCTGGTTCAATGGAGTCACCTGAAGTCACACTTGACTCCAGCCTCTTCTCACTCTGAGGGTTTGTCTGTTAAAATCTCTTCTTGAAGCAGCATTCAGAGGATCAAATCTTTGGTGAAAGACAGAAAAGAGCACTGATCACTGGAGAAGATTCCCCCAGCCTTACAGTCAGGCACTCCTTTTTCTTTATCATTCACACCTGTGCTTGCTGTGCTTTACTGTTTAGCCAGCAATTTCCCATTTCCCTCTCACACAGCCTTCCCTCCTCTCCTCCACTCCTGGTGTCAGTAAAGGACATCACACCATCATTGTGGATTCAGGCAGAGCTGAAAATCTGTCCGTGGTGTGGAGCTGCAGATGGAAGCTCTGTTGCTGTCCCTGTGCTGGCAGCCAGCTCACAGGACCAGCAGAGACCTTGGAAGGGAGAGGTGAGCTCTCCTTCTCCAGAGCCTGTGAAGCAGAGAAGCCCTCAGATGTTTTTCAATACAGCCCCTAGCAGATGTTACACAGATCTTCTGGACTAGGCCCTGGGCACAAAGCACAAGGTTTGGAGGGCTGGAGTTGATAAAGCCATGAAAAGAGGAGGTTTCTGGTACACTTCCTCCACCTCCTCCTGCTCGACCTGAGCCTTGACATAGCCTAGAAACCTTGAGCCTTCTCAACCTGCCCTTGGCTATTTCAGCCCTGTGAAGTGTCCATTTGTTAAATGCTGCTTATCAGGAACTGGACAGCACTGCAAAGCCCATATCTAAACAGGATGAAGACACAGAAATTCTGCTGAGCTCCAAGTGCTCCAATGGTGTCAGTAACTAAAGCCTTTTTCTCTTAGGGGGAACCAAGCAATTTGCTGGCTTTAGATCCACTTCACACCTGTAGACAGGCAGGTGCCATGCACCTCTTACCTATTTGACTGAGCCATCTCTCTGTGGAAAGAGAGCCATGTCTCTCACACTCTCACTCTCATCTAGGTATTATTTCTATTCTGTGTGGTGCTGGATCATGCAAAACTGTTCTGTACTGCACTGCAAGGTTTTGCGTTAAGGTTGTCCCTGTCTCTCTGAATCAGAGCTTGCTTTGAAGCAGGTTGGATTTGAAGTTGTTCACCCTTTGTTTTATTATACTAAATTTGCTCCTATTTTGGCAGCCCCGTGTTGAAAGAATAAAAAAACCACTTAGCTGTGTGTTAATTTGAGACAAATCAAAATGGAAAAGGATGTAGGCAACAGAACTTTGATTTTGTCAGTCTTCTTTTACAGGAGCTCTACTTGCTCTATGACTTTGTTCATTGTGGCATTAACTTGTCTATAAAATAGGGATAATTACATTTTCCTCCTTGATAAAGTGATCTACAGTATATGGATTGATAGGATACATAAGTTATGCATTTTTAATAATGAGGGGATAGACCTGTACACATTTCAAGCTTCTTAAGAATTAATGTATCTGTAATAATATAAACTGTTAAGGCCGAAAGCTGAAAGCAGTTATGGATGTTTTTAATGTATTATTTTTGAAGTTCAATACAAAGTGTCACAAGGCATTAGATGTTTCCTGTTTGCAATCAAGGAAAATATTAGAAAATTTAAGAAAAAAATAAAAAAACAAACTCACAACCCATTCTGAAGGAAAATTTCTCATTACAGGATTTTCTTGCAATGCAGATTATGGGTCAACTCATAGTTAATATTATTTATGTGAAGGTAAATGTCCTCTGCTCTACAGAAAGAATAAAGGCTCTATTCATGAAAATGTTAGCACGAGATTGTATCTGAACAACAAAGATATTTTTAAAGCAATAAAATATTAAACAGATGCCAGTGTTTTCTTAGATACATAAATGGCCTGATATGGAAGACAGTCAGGTAATAGCTTTGAGCTGTGAATGTTTGCAACAAAATGTGTAGTCATATAAATCTCTCTTGGATTGCATTGCACTAGAAAATCAAAATGCAGAACAGGCCTGTTGAAAGAGCTGTTAAAGTTCACAAATCTTTTCAGAAACCCGAGGTTGAGTTGATGTAGACTGATTTATTAATTTGATTTCAAATTCTGGAAAATTCTGATTTTTGAGCTGTTTAGATTTAAAGAGGCACATAAATTAATGTCACAAATTTTCAAAAATTGTTTTTAAAACCAATTTAGATCCCGAACTCATGTCAAAATGTTGTAAGTTCTTTTTAAGGAAATCTGATAATATAAAACTAACACATTTTGCCTATTCCTGGAGTAATTTATGTGGCCATATTGTTTCTAGTTATTAAGTATACCAAACACACACAGAAAGCAAGAAACCCACGGGCCAAAACTCAAGCTGTCTATAACCTGAATTAGTGTAGGTATTAACAAGGTCACAGTTCCTTTGTCTCTGATAGGAAGAAATTTTCCCAGGTGAGGGTGGTGAGGCTCTGGCACAAGATGCCCAGGAGGGTGGGGATGCTCAGCCTGGCACTGCTCGAGGCCAGGCTGGATAAGGCCTTGAGCAGCCTGGGCTGGTGGGAGGTGTCCCTGCCCATGGCAGCAGGATTGGAATTAGATGATTTTTGAGGCCTATTCCAAGCCCTTACCATTCTATGATTCTGTGATTTTCACCTCCTGGTGAGGTAGATGTGGTCAGCAGGCACCTGTTCACAACCAGCTGTAGGAAATGACAATCACAGCTCCTCTGCCAGCCTCCAAATGACTCCAGCATCCAGCAAATTCACTCAGAATCTCAGAGCAGGTTGGTCCTCTCACTCAATGCCTATGTGGGCTAAGACAGCCACCAGGAAAAAAAGAATGGGATCTGAGGAAAAGAAAACAAAAGGCTGTTCAGTGCAGGCCATTCTTCTGCAAAATGCCAAGTTTCCATCAGCTGCAGCCCTTCAGGGTGCTACACACTCATGGATCTGCTTTAGGATACAGCACAGATTCACAGAACATCCTGAGTGGGAAGAGACTCACAAGGATCATTGACCCAGCTCCTGTCCCTGCCCAGACACCCCAGCAATCTCCCCTGTGCACCCCTGAGAGAAGTGTCCAAATGTTCCTGGAGCTCTGGCAGCCTCGGGCAGTGCCCATTCCCTGGGGAGCCTGGGCAGTGCCCAGCACCCTCTGGGGGAAGCTGAACCTTTCCCTGATCCCCAATCTGAGCCTGGGCAGTGCCCAGCACCCTCTGGGGGAAGAACCTTTTTCTAATATCCAACCTAACCCTGCCCTGACACAACTTCAGGCCATTCCCTCAGGTCCTACATCTGGTCACTGATTTTTTCTGAGTGTCACAACCTTTTTTACATGAGTAGGCCCTAAAATAGCTTTTCTCAGAATGTTTCTTGTCTGTTTCAAAGTGATTTTTGAAAGCTTCACTAATAACCCCCTAAAGATTTCCTCATTTCTCTAATTTGTGAATGGAGTAATATGGGATCTCTGTGGATAGAGATTTCTGAAAAAGGAAAGGTCTGCTTAGGATGCTGTGACTCCTTATCAAGTATGTAGCAGAAATTATTTTAGAGGACCATTTAATTCTGCACTTAGGTGTTTCTCTTTATCAGGCTCTCTAGCACATGGATTAGCAGCAATTCCTCTGCTTCAGAGCTTTTGTCATTAACAGCATCCCACCTACAGCAACCTCTGCTAGTCAATAATAACAGCTTGTTTAAAAATAGCAGCATCAACTTGTTTGCAGTGTTATTACTGTGCATGGCTTATTTCCCCAAAAGACTCTGGGATGGTCCATAACCTGCTCTCTCTGGGCCTTCTTTCACTTCCTTTCTCAAAGCATGTTTTAAGATCAGGAGAGAAGACAGACATATTTTTAGCAAATACCAGTAACATAATTGCAATGCTGTTACAGTCCCCAAAAGTAAAATACTGCAGTTAGAAGGAGCTGTGTATTCATTAGTCAATAAAGTATTACCACACAATTTATTGAATTGTGACCCTATTTTTCCTTGATGAAGATGTTGTGTAGCTTTCACCTTCATATAAATCTCAGTGATTGATTTAGCATTCAGAGCTGGAATAAGAATAAGAAACCCAGGCCAAATTCCAACCCAGCCTTCCAGCATCACGTCCTCTCTTCTCACTTCACACTCACACTCAGACATTCAATTTTATCATACCATAGTTTAAAACCCAAATATTGATATGAATGGTGGATTTTGTAGGACTGTATCATCCCTACATGCCACTAACTCATTGTCTTTATCCTGCAATCTGACAACTCCTCCATCCAGGTAGATGCTGTTGTTTGTGAGTACAGAAGATTATTCAAAAGGCATTGCTACACAGCATAAAGACAATTTATTATGCCAAAGCACTGGCTCTTCCTCTGTAGATTAACATAAATAATTATTGTAATACTGCATTGCACTGGAATGTGCTTAAAGCTAATTGAATACAAAGTGAATATACTTTTTATATTTCCTCATGAATTACAGTTAAGCCTTCTATTTTGTGACAGAAACCTAGAATTAAAGCAGAAGAAACAATTAATGTTATAATTATGTGTTTCTAAACTTATATTCAAAAGCATTGGCAAATTATTGTCAGAATATTTGCATACAAGCTGAACAATTAAGTTGTCAGCTGATTCTATTTCTTCTTATTTTTCTTGTTTAACTGGTTAATTTTTTTAATCTATTTTCTTATCAGAGCCAGTCAGAACTTTCAACACTACTTCATTGCTTAATTTAAAATAGCATCAGTGGAGATACATTAGCAAAAGGAAGAAGAGAAATACATTGATATTTTTAGTATATTTCTCTTACTTTCAGAGTACCTGACAGTTCTGGAAAGTGAATTAATAGCATACATGGCAAAAGAATGGTAGACCTACTGTCAACTGAGAGCTGCAGTAAAACCTTGATTCAGTTCTGCTGGAGGTAGGATTTTCATCACACTGTTAGGCTGTATTTCTTCCCTAGCACAGCAAACTAATAACTCTTAGTTTATTAGAAATATCATTGCATTTTTTCCTTTTTTAAAATATGAAGAAATACTTGACCTAAATGGGTAAATACTTTGATTCTCATAAACAGAGGGTGAATTTCCCAGTATTAGAAAAAATTAATAGTACAGCTCCTTTCTCAAGAATCCTCTGAAAACAATATCCCAATTTCCTGCAGACACTGTCAAATTGAGATATGTCATACATGAAAATTCAATCCTATTTCTTGTCTACTTTTACCTCTGCTTTGGCCATGACATTAGCAGATTTGATGTCTGCAAGATGAAAAAAATAATCATAATTTAATTTGTGGAATCCACTGACAAACACATTTTTTCTTTCTTTTTTTTTTTCTTTCTTTTTATTTTTTAACCTTGAGTTAAGCAATCAGATCTCAGAAAAGCTATATTTAGATTTTTTTTTAATTGACCCATTATTTTGCTTGCTTTCACTGCCAGAACCCCCTACTGCAAACAAGGATAAGGATGCTACCTGGACCTCATTTGATGAATAGTTTTAATTAAAATATTCTGTACCATAAGTATTTTAATGTTACAGACAAACCAAAGGTATGCAGTAATAAATTAAATTATACATTTAAATTAATCTATAAATATGCTATAAAATTGACAGGATATTTTTAAGATAGAGAATGAGACATGGATTGCTAATTATGACAATTAAATATCATGAGTAAAAATAAATGACAATCAATATCCTAGAACCATTTTGTAAAAAGAAAAAAGGGAGGAAATATAATATCATTTAGATGTCTATAAAGGTGAAAAATTATTAACAAGTTAGAGTCCTGATTTTTCTATTGTAATAAAATGATAAGCAGTGGAACATTATACTTTTCATCACTGCTAGCCATAAATACTGTGCATATACTGTACTGGCACAATCCATTATGGGATTCTTCTATTTGGGTCTATTATGTTCAGGATAATAACATGTTTAATTTTTACTAATAAAATTTCCAGGGTTTCTGCTCACTCTGAGTCTGATCTAGAAGCCTGTGAATGTATTGGAAGCTTTTTCTTTGCATTTAATGAATTTTGGATCAGCCCCTACTTCAAAAAAAAAAAAATCACACACAAAAATAATTCGAAAAACCCAAAGAAAAACCAAGCAAGCAGCAACAAATAAATGCAAGTTTCAGCAGTGTAGTAGTTCTGCACACACAATCAAGGCCTCAGCACCATTGGCTCTTTTTCTGTATGAAGAACCACCCAGGGCTCCTTCCTATTAGCAGGAGACCTGGAGCAAGCATTAGCTCACATGCCACAGGAGCCCCACCTGAAATTCTTTCCATAATTACTTCCTCACACCAGAAGGACATTAAGGCCAGCCAAAAGACACAGAGCTGCTTTGTCTGCAGTGCTGTGTTAGGGGCAGTAAATGTGTAAATTGGGTGGAAACCCATTAAATTACTGTCTCAAAATTGTCTGTTTTAATAATATTAATGTCCCAGCCATGACATGAATTTACAGTCCATCTTCTTCCCGACCATTTATCAAAATGGTAAAGGCAAAAAAAGTGAGGATAGGACTTTTATTTTTCATCCTGGAGATTTAGGCTAATAGTCATTATTATATTCATATTAAAATCCTACTCCATGTCTTTCAATCATACATTTTTCTTCTAATTAAGGCATATTCACTTTTTTGCTAATTAGGTATTCTTTGTTGCACAATGTTTGCTCTAATCTTTTGGAATCTCTCTCAATATCCAGTCATTGCCTTCATTACTGGCTCCCCTAGAATCCAACCAAAGCATTCTATTTTTTCTGCTAATTATATCCTCATTTACAGATTGTTGCCTTCTCTGATTGGCTCTTTAAACCAGTTGCTATGACTTCATTAGCAATGTCTTCTGACCCTGTTATTTCTTGTGACAGGATTTGCTCCACTTGTCCTGTAGCACTGTATCCCAGGGTCACTCCTCTCCTGGGTTGGAATAGTGTCAAACACGAAAGGTTTAAGGCAGAGAAAATCACTGCTGAGGTTGCTAATTACCACATGCAGCAATGGTACAAATTAATGCTTCTAGCAGTTTAGGAAAAAAAAAAAAAAAAAAAAAAAAAAAAAAAGGGTTNTTTCATTTATATATGTGCTTGACAAAAAAAAAAAAAAAAACCATCGTAGTGTGTTTTTGCTTTTGCAATCTCTCCATCAAATAAGTGTTTTTAAATCATGTGGGATTTCTTACAATGCTATGTGGCAATAAAATTACTGAATAAAGCATTCTTGAGCTCGATGATTTTAGAAGGCAAGTGTTTCTAAACAGATTTTCCTATTGTAACTTGAATTTCAGAATCTTGTCGTGTATTGGGATTTGATTTCTAACCTGTCCTATAGAGATAGTGGTCTCCCTTAAAACACAGATTACATTTCCAGGCATTTAGAAAAAATAAGTAATTATACAAGGATAACATATTAAGAGAAAATTAAAATATATGGAACTGCAGTGAAGTACTAATACCATGCTTATATTAAGCTGGAGAATGACATGAGATTACAATTTTCATGGGGTACAAACTGCATATTGTGCTAATTGTGTTCCCCACTTTTACTCTCTTGCAAATCTGAATAATCCATTACCACAACCAGAGATTCAGGCACATAGCAGAGTTTAATACAAGTTAGTTAATATGAAAAACGCTGTATCTAGTTGTTTGCAAAATTACTTTTGTTGATTAAAAGGCTCTTCAGAACTTCCGGCTTGTGAAAGGGTTTTAAATTGTCTAATGCTGATTGTGATTGCTATGCAGAAAAAAGGCAATGCGAAGCAAACCATTATATCACTGAATCTTTGTTAAGCAGGCCTTGAAAGTGCTTGACAGCATAATTAATCTTGTGATATGAACAAAGAAACCAACTCAATAGTATTGAAGATGCTTATTAAAAATACTAAATACCTTTTTCCACTTAAAAACCTTTTGAAATCCTGTGGAAAGTGCCATTACCTTTTTTGTTTTTGCACTACTTTAGTCTAAAATTGATACAAGGGACACATGCATGAGAAAAAGAATAAACTGGATGACAATAAAAATTAGTTTGAAAAACAATGCTCCCTGATTTGGGGTGTCAGCTAAGCAACCTCCAAGCATTACAAAAGACCCCTGCACACACATGCATGCACACACACACAGTGTCCACTGCTGTTAGCTTCAAAAGTTATTTAAAATAATCACTGCTTGTCAGTCATATTACACTTTCAAAGTAAATCTTAATAAAATCATTTCTATTTAAATGGATAGCATCAATTTTAATTGTTGCTTCTGCCTTACGTGGTGGCTATATTGTGTGATGCCATACCAGAACAAATCATACACATAAAATTCCCTGATGCAGTGGGGTGTGTTTGGGGTGCAAGTTAATCCCAAATACACTGAGGGGAGCAATGCAAAGATTGGGAGAGCGTCCTGTGACATGGGCTGGAAGAAAATTTCTCCACAGCTTGTAACGTGCATGTTTGCAGCATGCAGAGACAGAGGGAACCAGGCTCTGCAGAGGGAAGCTGCTGACTTTCAGCTGAATGTACAGTCTGTTTGGAAAATTCATTAAAATATTACAATTGTGGGAACTAATGTTTAGAAAAAACACCACTTTTGGTGCCCCTCGATTTATTAAGAACCTGATGCTGCAGCCAATGTTAACATTATCCCTTTAAGGCCAATTTATCTGTTTAATTCTGCAAAGGGTAATTATGCAACTAGGACTCGATCCTGCAAGACAAACAGAACTAGGGGGCAAAAGCAAGCAGGCACTGTGGCAGGTACAGCCCAGGAATCCTGGTCCTTTTTAACACAGAAGGTTGGTCAGAGTGAGTTAAATGAGTGGTCCCAGGCTGGCCGACTGGAGGTTGCTCCTTGCAAACACCAGGAGCCAGCTGAGGAATCATTCTGGGAGAATCAGTTTTATGGGAGATGGCATCTCTGGTTTTGGTCTCTGTGGCCTCTTGATGCCAAAACTGTTCTTGTTTTCTAATAAGGCCAAATGTTCTGTATATCCAGATAAAGAACTGCAGAGTGGAGCAGGAAGAATACAATGAAATAACCAAAGCAGCAGCTCTGAACTTCCTTTCAAGTACATCTTTTCAAGCACTGTATGTTGGCTATGCCTACGCGTTACCCTGCCAATCTAAATTTTCTTTCCTGATTCCTGAGCACTGAAGGTGCTTTCTCTGAGCAGCAAAGTTCATTGTGTTATGAAAAGAACCATGCTGCACATTCTGTCTCGTGGAAAAGCCTCCACACAGAGACAAACACTCAGCACTGACACTATTTTAGACTGTGTGATCTTTGGAGAGAACACTGTCTTATTTCCACTGAAATTCTGTGTAGCACAGTGCAGCCCTGCTTCTGACCCAGGGCTGCAGACATTAGCTCAAATACATTTACCTGCCTCAGCAGTGAGAATTCAGCAAAGCTTAGTGCATCAAGCCCATGGCAAGAGATTTCTTTTAAACTTTCCTGACACTGGCAGTTGAATTCCTCCATGAAAATGCCAAACCTATTGATTAAAATGCAGGTTGAATTTGGAGGGAAATACTCCTTACGTTGTCCTATCTTCAAGTTTTTCAATACTCTCCAAAGACATTAAAAGCTGTGTTTCATTTTAATAACAGTGAATCAACTGTGGGGTTGATTGTCCTTGCTCAGGCAAGGCTTCCTGTGACATATGGCAATCTTGCCTGAGCACAGACAGTGTAGGAGGCTCTGATGGCAATCGTTACTGCAATTAGCAAACCACACTGCCATGTTCATGTTTTACTTCATAGTTCCGATTCTAAACACTGGACCTTTTCTTGAATCCTCTATGTACAGAGCTCCCATTAATTAAAATCAAACAGCAAGAAATATATAAAAAATCAATGGTAGAATATGACTCATGTTATTTAATTAATGGGTAATTCCTCGCATCAATATGCTGAGAAAGCTTGAACTTAACCTTTAGGATTAAAAAAATTCACCATGTGAGAAAAATTTGCTTTTTCCTAATCACATTTCTCCTTAACAGATTTTAAAAACACACGTAAAATCTGTTGGCAAAGTGTTCAAGTACATACAAACCCTAAGAGTGCAAGTGAGCTCCTATTGCTATCCATATCAACACAGATAATGGCAGGAACAAAAAACACCTGCAGGTACACAGGTAGTGGAATACACAAACCACTGCAGTGCCTTCAAATGATCACATCAGCCACCAGCTATACCTTTCTCCTCATTGTGTCTTTCCTCAGCCTTTCTCTTCAAAATTACCACACAGGTGTCATTTGTTGAGCTATGTTAAGTCTAGAAGCACAAAAAGACAAAGTCTGTATTTCATAATATCTCAGCAATATGGATTTTGGCCTTAAGGGTACATTCATTCAAACAAGAGAATAGCAGTAAGAAAGCCCATGAGCAAAATCTTAGAACCTCACAAAAGGAGATGTTCATTCAGGGGTGAACATTTTATTTCAAGTTTAATAAATTTCATTTTCAAAGAATTGCCAACTCACACAAATTTGTCACTAATCATCAAATCGGAGATCCTTTCTTTCCTGCTCTCAACGCCAGGAGTAGGCACTCCATTCCTCACTATCAGTTAAAGTGGTTTACTTTCAGCTACTGCAGTTTTTCCTCAATTTAGAGAGTTACTTCCTCCCCATTCTTCCTGGAAGCTGTAAAAAGTCTTGCGTCTACATTGTCCTCACTTACTAAAGGAAAAAAAAATCCCTCAGCAGTTCAAATTTCTTATCCACAGAGGTCTGAAGCATCACCAATGATGAAAGGATCATTAAGAAGTCTCAGGACAGCCTAGGAATCCTTACATGCCCTCTGAAGGACTCTGCTTGGGGAGCCCCCCGTCCAAAATCACCCTGGGCTCACAAAACAGCAAGGCTTGATCCATCACATTTCCTGGTGATCCCCCCTCGTGTCATTCTCTTTCATTTTAAGAAATATTCATAAGAAGGCAGGATGTGGATCTGGTGTTTTGGATCTTTTATAGTGACCTAAGACACCAAAACAGGCATTCTAGCAACTCTTACAGAGGGAACAAGAGGGACCCTTCGAAGCTCAGGGAGTTGTAGGTTTTCTTCCTTTGGCACCCAGACATGCAGATTCACTGGGAGGGAACAGTCAGACCAAGAGAAACTACAGACAGCAGCCTGACACCACACTGCACTCAACTAGACCCCTCCTAACCCATTTTAACCTCCTTTTTCTCTATTACCAGGACTGCAGAGTGAGGGCAGGAAAATTGCTCTGTTGTGAACAGCAACTGTCCCTGGCTAAGAAGAGGAGCTGCTGGATGCTAGGCCTGGAAAAGGTGCCGCAGATGACAGATGAGGGCCAAAAGACTTTTTATTTTCATTTTTCATTTCATTTTTCCTTGAGTCTTGTAGAGAAAGACACAGTCCATATTCTTTTGTGGCTTTTAGCACTGCATTTACCAACCCAGGGGAAGGATTCTTTATCCAGGTATGAACAAGGGCCCCCAATTTTTTTCCACAGGTCCATGCTGATGCTGTGGGAGCAGCCTCTGCTTCTCAGGTACTTTGAAGCAGAACATGACAAGAACAGCCTGTGTTTACATTCTTTGTCTTGAAGCATTTTGCACCAAATGATAGCTGGAAGAGGGTCAATGGATGTATTAAATCTGGAGAGACCTGAAGCATTCCAGATGCCCCACCCCAGTCAGGGGGGTGTGGCTGGGACAGGGCTGTGCCCACCCTGAGCTGGCTGCGGTAACAAAGGGGATGTGTGAAAATAGTGCCTAGGAGTGAATTTTCACTGCTGACTCCAGTAAACTGGGATCTTTTATGTATTCTGAACACACCTTGACTAATACATGCCAGGTTGTATGTAAATGTTTCCTGTTTGTTTTTTTTTTAATTCTCCTAATGGACCAGGGTGTTCCAGGGATGTCATTGAATGCAGGACTACATGACCATCACCACATTCTCATTGCAAGGAAATGGAGGGTGTTTATACTTGACAATAAGAAATTTGTACACTTAGGCCAAGCATTTCTGTGGTTTAGAGCACCTTTCTCAAAGTCCTTAGCTCCAACATTCCCTTCCTCTCTGAAAGCTGAAGAACAAGGCCACCCAACCACTCCCTGATCCTGGCAAGAGGGACATCCAAACATCTCAGTGCAAGACAAGAGTATTTAATAAAAGAAAGAACACTTTTCAGTCACAGTCCAGTGAAAATGAGAACAGGCAGTATCAGAGGACTCACAAGATGAGAGAAGGATGAAAAGCATGTGTAAATCTTCCTTTGGTCAAGCCCTGACATTTGTAAAGTATGCAGAGAAATAGTGTACCTCATCTTGTTCTTCATAGTTACCCTTCTTGGACCAAAAGCTGCAGCTGGAGCACAGTAAACACAGGAAGTTCAGATCAGATTGGCCAGGGAGAAGATAAATTCCTGTTCTATGGCTGAATCTTGCAATGGGAGCACTTTTTCACCAATGGCATAGTCCAACCTGGATGACCAGAGCAGTGCCTATTACAGTAGTGCTGGCAGGAAACTGTTGTCAGAAGAATGGCAGCAAAGATGGGGAGAAATTGTTTTAAAAAAATTAAGTGCAGAGGAATGAAAAAAGTAAGGAAAAAGCAATTTAATATTTTATGGCTTGTTAAAACAACAAGGCGGGGTTTAGAGTCATAGAGCTGGAGGATCAGGAGGATCAGAAATCCAAATCTGGGGTGGGACCTTTTGAACACGAAAAATGCTGAAAATGGTACATGGGAAAAAAAGACCATTAAGAAGAGAAACATAAACATAGCTGGAAATTGGTAAAGTGTAAGAGAAACAGAGGTAAAATGAGAAGCAAGAAAGTAGTAATTCTGAAGATGAAAACTGAATGAAATTATAGCCTATGTTAACTGCCCAACCTCCCCTTTCTCCCTAATCACTTTTGGATTCATTGCCCTATGTGACACAGCATAATTAGAGGTAATTATAGCAATACAGATTTCATGAAAATTAGCTGCATGAAGAAAGACCTCTCTAGCATCTCTCCTACGTGTAGAAAAGGCAGACACAATACTTTCTTCCATTTAGCAGAAGTCAGCTGGCCAGTCAGCTCCCATCCACTCCCAGCCCTGCCAGACCCTGTCCTGCCATGGTGTGGTGAACAGAGAAGAGAAAAGTTTAATGCCTGGGAGGTCAGGCTTCCTTTGTTCCCTTGTTCATGAAAACATCATGATATTCTGTTTAAATCTGAAGACTTTTAAGTGAATTATGAGTTGAGAGCTTTACTTCACAGGCAAACAATAATGAGAGCTCGCTTGTTTGCCACTAGAATTCTAATTATTCTAATGATCTGCTTTTTAGTTTACTATTGTAGACTAGAGATTATGAAAGGGAATTTACTCTTTATTAAGATGAGAATGAGAGAACATAGTCTCAATGATTAATGTGCTTGCAAAGTTTGAAAGAGTACAAATTTACTGGTTTCCATGAAATTTCAGTGTAACAGTTTAAAAATTCAAGATAAGAGTGTGAAGTCTCACTTAGAAATTAACGAATTCTTCAATTAACTACAAAACCTGAAAAAAGTAAAATTCCTCTACATTCTTAGCTTTCTCCCCATGCAATGAAAAAAAAAATATCAGTAGTGTCTAAAAATTACTCATAAATGCAAATCTAACCAATCCTGAAGGAGCAGTCTTACATAAGCTGAGCTTTTAAAAACCCATGATTAACAGCATGAAAACATGTGCAAAGATAGGAGACACATTTTTTTTCTACTCAAAATATAGCATATGCCATTTCTAGTGACAATGTTTGCATGTTATCAGAAGTCAAAGCAATTAAGAAATTTTTCAATATCACTGCTACGTACAGAATTAAATTTACATTGGAATGTATTTAAGATGCCATTCTAACAATATCTTCAATTTTTCACTGAAAGAGCAGGTGGTACATTTTGTCCACATCCAGGAAATCATAGGTCAAGTAGGATCTGAACTCAAGTTGGGAAATTCTCAAGCATTGTCTTTTGATATTTGATAATTAGTCAATAAAGAAGACAGACAACCTTCCAGGGGGGCAAGAAACACAGATTTAACCATTACATGGCATCTCATGCACGGACATTCTGTGTTCTGAATTACTATAAAGTAAAAAGAGCAGTATAGAATATACATTGAAATTAGATTGATTGCTGAGCAAAGCTTCTTGCCTTTCGCATGCATAGGTAGGAGCTGTTAACCGTGGTTCAGATGTAAAGGAGGAAATTAAGGACAAAAATATGTGGTACATCCATAATGCAAACTCAGACATCATATAGTTTTGCTGGACAGCTCAGGCTTTAGTAATTTAAATTAGTGAGACATACACTGATTATAAATTTAGAAGTTAGCTATCCAGATTTATAGATATTTTAAAAGGAAGGGCTCATCAAAAATCAGTATTCCAGCACAGAGGCCCCCTGTAGCTCTGGCTGGTTGGTGAGCAGTTCAAGAGAAAACAAGGAGTTTACACCAGAGCTACCCATAGATCTCAGTTGTTTACAGAAGAGCTGATCTTCCCAGGTAACTGCCTGCACTCTCTATTTGAAATACATCTCCACTGGTAGAGCAACAGATTGAGTTTGATGGATATTCTTGTTGCATTCTGAGGTGTGAAGAAAAGGCCTGAACTGTGCATATGCTATAGAAGACAGTTTTCGCTATTACTTCTGGTGGCTCATTGTAGCTGTTACTGCTTTGTTCACAACCTTTGCACTCCGTGATGTCTCTTGAAAATACAGCATTTATTTCACTGCTTGCCTTCAATTAAAGTGGCATTTCTGCTCCGAAGTAAAATCTGCAAAATGCCATTTGACTCAGGGGGTTTTTTGTGACTCCCAAACGAATGTGTTCATTTCATGTATGTAAATGTGGGTGCCAGCCATGCAGGCACAACCTGAGAGCTGAGCTGCTTCTTTTCTTCATCCTGTCTCTGTGACTGTGCCCTTAACTGATTCCTGGGCTGCCTCAGTGTAATTGCTTGTACACAGATGTGCAGAAGGTGCAAAGAATGGATAGAATCCGTCTTGCCCTACCTTAGTGGTTTTGTATCTGCTCTTAAACAAGAATATAAACAAGTTAAAAATAAAAAGTTTGTCAGTTTGGGCTTTTTTTATAAAACAAGCAGTTAGTTAAGCAGGAACACATATACTTAGGCAAAGGCTGTGCTAAAACAGTATTTGCATGACATGTTTTTAAATGCTGAATTTCATTTTAAAGTCAGGAAGAATCATGTAATTCGTGAGAAGGTTGTCCATGAGCGTGACACAGATATTCTTTTTTTTAAATTTAACTTTTATAAATGGTCAAAATAAAGCAGTACTCCCTCATACTGCAGATACAAATGACTGCAAGCACCACTTGGTATAAGGAATCTGAAAGCAACTTAAGGCAGAGAGAATTGATAAGAAAGGCAGATTTGATCATAAGTCCTCCATAACATCTTCCTTTTCTTTCTATTTCCAGGTATTCCCTGAGCAAAGAGCATTTCTGAAGAAAATCCCATCTAACCAGGACTGATACTTATCTTTACATTAATCAGTTGTGAAGAGATCATCCCATTTGGATGGCATGATAAATACATCTTAAAATGAAAAAAAAAATCCACTAGTAGCTGGAAAGGACAGCTTTTACATTTCTGATGTTTTCCCCCACAAGCATAAAGAATCTTTATACTGAACTGTATTCAGTACTAGAATTTCTCAAAACCTAAACATGCTGATTTTATTTCTTAGAACAAACAGGGGGTTTCTTTAGAGGTGGTTTAAAGGTTTGATGATCGTGGGAGAATTGGAATAGTAAGTCTATTTTAACTTCCTATTCGTACACTCATAAAAGGCATTCTGTAGAAATGAAGAATACTTATTCAACTGAAAAGCTATTCATGGCAGAAATAATTAAAAACAGAAGTATGAAAAAAATGGGTGGCATCATACATACTACAGATACCCAGTGCTGTGTGATATTAATTGTTAATTTTTCTCAGATCACATAATTTAAATATTTAAGAATTCAGTCCTCCAGTTTTTCACCACACAGTTTTTAGGGAAATTGGTGAAGTTCATGTTTTGAAAGTTCTGAATCTAGACTTGGTTATTTTGGCATCCATGTACTCCATGCCAGCTGACACTAAATCTCTTTAGCCTCACTGATCAGTGATTTTTCCCTGTTTCTTATACATGCCTTTTTATGTCTCTCCCATAATTTCCTTTATGGGTGAGCAAGACAAAACTGGCTGCCTGGAATATTGCTCAATGTGTATTGAGATTACAATAATTCAGTTAAGCACAGGTCCATATATCTACCATAGGATGCTCCTCCGGATGTTCCTGTATGACTTTCCCATATAGCAATTAAAGCAGCCTTAGGAATAGCTACTCATATATTTACTTTGAATGGACTGCATTCTAATAGAGGTCAGCTGCAGCCATGAATTTTATGCCCACTGTATGAAAGAGCAATATCAGTCCATCTATGCTGGACTCCTGCTGAGCAGATGGCTGATTCACTGTCTTGTACATTCCTCATGGCCAACTTTTAAGCACACTGACTTGCCACTAATAAGACACAGGTGCTGCTGTAGAAGAACATGATGTTCTTTCATATTTCAAAACAGCATTTCCACTCTGAAAAATACCAGTAAACTGTTTGTTGGATGTTCAAAAAGAGTATCAGCTGATCCAGAGGATTCAGCAACAACAGTATAGGAAAGTTTTTGCTGTAATTCCCATGAGGATTTTAATTATAGTGTTTTGTCTTTTCAATTGGAGACAGCATTTCCTATTGAACTGCTATTACTGTATTGACAACTCAGGTGTTCAGCTTTATTCTCTTGCACTGAGCAAGCAAATTACTTTATATTTATATTCTGAAGCAATGTTTCGGGAAGCTAGGAATGGATGGATGCTGTTGTGGATATGCTGTGGATAAGGCCTAGCACTTCTCTGTTGAATGTAATACTAACCAAAACCAGCAGCTGCCACTCATTTTCCCAGCTGCTTTAAGAATGAAATACATTTCCAAGGAATTTTTTAAATATCAATTGCTGTTATTTTGCCACATTAGAAAGCATTTTAGAGCAGGATTCATCTGCCCAAATATAGATGAAGCCATCTGCACCTGAGCTACTTGTGAGGGCTCCCTTTATAGTCAGTGGAGAGAAGCAGACACTTTTAGAGTGCAATTGATCTTCTCTTAAGATTGACAGCTACACTGTAGACATCTAAAGTTGGATGAGATTAATAGTGTCCCCAACATTTGTTAAATTATGCAAGATTCTATATAAATAGAAGACAAAGTCTCTTCCCTAAAGAGCTTTCATCTTCAGTCAATACATTCCCAGAACTGAGCATCTAAATTGCTTGTCTTTGTCAAGTGCCTCCCTTTGATGTTATTCCATAAGGTGTTCTCTGGCTTTCCTGGACAACCACAGCACTCACTTGGGAAAGCAATACATTCAGGACAGGGAGCAGAAGAATTACCAAGAGCAGCTCTGAGAGTTATTTTTCCAGAACAGTGATAGGTAACTTTCTGAGAAGTTTTTATTTATATTTTCAGAAGTGAGTTGTATTTTGTCAATTTTTACTGACAAGCTGGTAAGGCAAGTACTTCAAAGTAGAATGAAGAACAGTGTTTGCCTTCAAGAGCCCACTCTTCCCACATATGCTGATTCCTCTGGGAAGACAGCAAAGTGAATTAGTGGCTTCCTCCTCTTCACTACTCTGTGACATGCATGCATGTACCCAAGCACAAAGATATATGGGAGTTAGAAACACTTTCTAGGCCTTGGACAGAGCACTGTGGAGGTAGGAACCCATGGGCAGTACAGGCTTGCCAGTAGACTTAAGCTGAACATTATCACCACTCCTTTTGTTAACAAAATTGCAGCTCAAGGGGAGGGCACAATTTGACTTTTCTGAGGTAACCAGCTGATTTTAGAATAGAAGAAGAACAGCTTCTATACTTACATGGAACACACAAATAAAACATCAGAAAACCTAAGTTTCTTAGAGCCTTGCTTTGTTATAACAAAAAACAGGAAAGCTCTGGGTGCCTGTAACAATCAAACTTGTACAATCCAGTTTCTAAGCCAAAATCATATTTTATGTGTTGCTATGATAGGAGATCAAGGTGCTCAGGCAAAGTGAAAGCTAAATTCTGAATTGTGGCTCTGCGCCACCAAAGTGCACATGAGTATGAATATTTATCTTAGATTTTTGTTAAACAAATAGTGAAACACAGCCATCTATGTCCATATTTCTATGGAGTACATGAATGACTACAGGAATTGTTATAATTAACAATAACAGGTGGGAGGAAGAACCCGTAATGTTTCTATGTAAGGATCAGAGAAAGGGAAACAAAACCAACCAACTAAAATTTTGCCTGTCTGATCCTAAATGATCAATCTAATTAGTCTAGGAAAATTTCTACACAGTGTGCAACTACTTCAAAAAGATTTCTAATACACCACTCCCATTAGAGTTGGACATCACCTTCGAAACAACACCAGACACAGGATTAGAAACCACTTAATGATTTCACAACCATTTTTTCTCCCCTATTATTGCCATGCTCACCTCAGTAAAGCTAAGCACAACTTACTTCAAAATTTTTTTTATAAAATTTTTTAAAGTTCCAAAAATTAAAAGTTTGCATTCCATAACCCACCCTGCTGAGCACGTGCATTAAAAGCCTATTCATGTTTTGTCTATAACAGTTGTGAAAGGCACTTTTTGTGTTCAAAGAACTTCCTTTCTGATAGCCATGTGAACCAGAATGGCAGTTTCCCAGTGAGTTATGTACAGCCGACTGAAGTCTAACCTGTTGGAGAAGTAAATAAACAAATCACTTGTTCACAGAAGAGGAGAAACTTTGTCCAGAAGCATGTCAGGTTTGTCAAGTCAATGCAGGACAGATCTAATTTGCTGAGCTGGACTCTAGAAGAAGTTGAAAACTGGTCATTCTACTGAATATGAGATATCGTAACTGAAATAAACAACTCAATAATTATAGTATCTACAATAACAACAGCAGGATAGTGTGTGTATTTATGCTCGTCAGTAAGCAAGCTAAACCAATGCAGCAGAATTTTTAAAGAATTTTTTCCTACCTCTTACATTTTGTCACTGGGTAACTACTCTAAAGAGAACATTCTTGTTCAATGCCTATAATCTCTTCGATGCATATTTAACTATTCAAATTTAGCTAACATACTATTTTTACTAAAATATAAAGCAAAACAAGATCTCAGTCACAGCCACAAAATCTTTTTTAATGCATTCCTTGTGCTACTTCTGAATATTAATAAAAATTAATAATTAATTTTGCCTTTGGCATTGCAAGATATACTAGTTTTAATTAGTGTACTGTACTCCTATACAATTAAAAAATAATTGATGTCCACACTTATTGGCGGTCTCTGTGATCTCTTTTCCTGTTGTTGTCAACAAATGCCTCAAAAAACAAGTTCAAGAATGTTTTGCTGTCCACTTGATTTACAAACCAAAAGTAACAGACAAATCTTTTATGATGAAACAGAACAGTTTTCTGTTTAAATTAGACACAAGTATATTAACTAGAAAGAGAAAATTGAAAGCTGATAGCTCAAAGAAATAATGGAAAGACTATCAAAATGTTTAGTCTATCAACAAATTTGCCTGGAATGTATCAGCAGATGACAGTATTTTAACCTAAATGCAGTGGCCATCTTGTATTTGTTACGTCAATCCTATGGAGCATTTAATGCTGATGTCCCTCTTGGTCAGTTTCAGTTATTTAAATTCAGCATATCACGTTGCTGTTCTCCTACATCACATTAATTGTACCATGAATTATTTCATTATATAACACTAAGGTCTCTCTTTCTCTCAAGAACAAGTCAAAGAATTAAAGTATAAATTCCCACAGGGAAAAAGACTAACTTCCCTTCAACATATTTGCATCAGGATCTTGAATAAATATAAGTGTTTTCTGTGGATTTTTTTTATTACAGACACTGAAACAAAGACATGGAATCCCAGATGTAAATTCTCCAGCACAGTTATGAAATGGAACAAAAAACTCATATGGCAAAGAAAATCCTGAACTGACTATTCCTTATCTAAGCCACAAGTTCACGCTTGTAATTTGAATCTGGGTCAGAAAATGTATCCAGAAGAGTCATTTTGGGGCATGACAAAAAGCTAACTAAAAATTGCTGAGCGTATTTTTTCAATATCACAGGAATACACACCTCAGAGTTCGACACAGGACAAGGGCCAGGTAAACAAATAAGCAGAAGAACAAAAAGGATTTAGACAACACAGGAGTATTTTTTTATTATTCATCTAATCCACATGCATGTAGAGTAGTGAACATGAAAAATCAGCAAATCAGATATTTATTTAATTAATGCTTTTATAATGATTAATGATCTCAGTAGTCATTTTAACTAAAAATGGATAGTAATTCAAGTAACACATTTAAACAAATATCACTGAAGAACTGAGAGCATTACAAAGTACATTTTTATATCTGAGGATTTTTCAAAGTTATTTCTCAACAACTTTCCTGGCACAGCACACTGATGACAAGGGCCTCAATAAGAGGAATCCAAGTGTTTCTTTGTGTGATGGGAGGAACTTCAAGCCAGTAAAGTCCCTCTGAGGTGTGAGCTGCCTCTGTGAGGGACCCCTGGCTGCCACTGCTGCTGTGCTCCCAGGATGGACAGCCTGGAGAAGCTGGGGCTGAACTGGATTATCTTTAAGGTCCTTTCCAACTCCAGCCTTGCTATGACTCTGTGAGGCCCAAACCACCGGGCTTGCTGCTCCTCCTGAAGGTGTGAATGCCTCCATTACCACCAAAAAGCTCCAGGAGCTGCTTATTTAGGAGCAGAAAACTGCAACAGATATAGCAGCAAACCTTATTACTGAAATAAAACAAACAAGAAAACAACACAAATCGATAGATCAGAGAAACACAGACATCCTACTTCAGGGAAGGACTGAGAAGCGTGGTGACCCTCCCCACTGCTGTGAGGGCAAACATGCTGCCAAGCAGATGTGGGAAATGTGGGACACCTGGACACCTGCCAGGGAGCCTCCTGCCCCTCTGCCCCTGGATCTCCAGCCCCACCCAGGGATGTCCAGCCC
>VZTZ01038942.1:0-18814 GCA_013400955.1 Drymodes brunneopygia
TTAGAACTAGACCAGAAGCCATAACTGCCAAAGTAGAATACCTCCTGTTGCTTGACTTCTTTGGGTTTGGAGTTGACAGCAACATAAGAGATAGGGCGGTTTCAGAATAACTCACCAATTGCCATGTACAGATGGTGATAGGTGAGAATCTACTTCACTGTTTTAAACTAACCTGTTTTGACTTCTGTCAGTACAGGATTCACTTAGTGCTGGAGTGGATGCTCCTTTCACAGAGGAGAGTTAATACAGAAAGAACTTTCTGAGAAATGTACTTCTGCTCTCCAGTTTCCTTACCCCAGTTTTTGAAGTCTTATAGCTGCTAAATAACTTTGGAGTCTTCAGTTGCATCTAAATATTTTTTCTTGACATTTTATAATACAGTAGGAACTTTGTTTACTTTTTCTAGTAAATTCTCTTTTTATTGCATAAATACTACTCAGATTCCTGTAGTCTTCCTTCTTGCTTTATGGAATTGTGATGAAGCCATCAGAATGCCTCTTCCAATCTGACACTTAAGTCTCTATGAGGGATCGTTGATATACCTTCTTTCTTTAGAAATACTGTAGGGCAAAACACAGGCTTGCTCCTCCTGTTGGCTGCGTTTTCAGAACTGCAGTGGAGCAACTGCAAAACTTAGCATTGCATCTAGCTCTTGAGTTAAGACCCTCCTCCCTTCCCTCAGTGGCAGCTTTTGTTTGTTATCATGGCTTGGCTATTGTGGTTGAGTTTCTTTTTTGCTTCAGTTTAAGTGATGAAGGAAGTCTATGAAGATTCCTAAAAATCAAGTAATGCTCCCATCCAGTTTTGGATAGTCAGGGGAGAGACGCTGCTTTTCTCCTTATGTCATGGATCAAGAGCAATAGCTGCCTTGAAAACAAAGCAAATGGGTGGAGAAAAATGATGAGAGGCCAGGAAGTCCTGCTTCCTGTGGCAGTTGTGAACCTGCTTGAATTTTTGCCATTCTGGGCAACTTTATCTTTGCACCTCTGTAGACAGGAGCAAGTCATGTTGAACTGGTAAGAGTGAAGCGTATTACAGCCCTGGGGCCCATTCTGTTCACTGAATACGTACAAGCCTTTCTGAAGTAGGAGTTATTTGGTATTCTGGAAATATCAGAAATTAAACAATTGGACATCTGTTTTTAACATGGCTGGAGTACAGCTCTGTAAGGGGATTAGAATAAAATTCCTATCAACTTTAGGCAACCTATAGAAAGGTCATAGCAAATCATACTGTAACATGGGTGCCTGGTTTTTGTTTTAAAGAATGATCTCTGCCACAGGCTGATAGTGTAAGTCATTACTTTTTCATTCATCATTCTTGAACACTTCCTATTTTCTCAACTATTCAAGCAGCAGAGATCTAGAATCAATTCATTAAGCTGAGATAAACATCTGATGATTATTGTTACTGTTTTCATATTATATAAATACCTTGGGAGCCATCCTCTTAGGGAGCTTCATGCTGGCTGAGCAGTTGCTACCCAGAGAAACCCGCATTCTGAATATTAAACTTCATGGACATTAAGTGCTGCCAGAAGCCAAATAAAAGAAAAAAAAAGTAATTTAAAAAGAAATGTATTTTTTATTTTTGCAAAATATATATTTATTTAAAAACTAACACCCTTGCATATTGATGCCCTCCTCTACTAAAATAACTGACATGTTTAAACGAACTTACTTCACTGTCTCTCTTCACATATTTTGGAACAGGGATGTCAGTACTCTGAGAAACGTGTTAAAATTCCATGTGTATGCTAAATCCTTTTTTGTGCCTTTGTCCATCTACAGATATCATCATAATGCCTTTATTGTAAGGCATTATTCAGCAGCAGCTATTCTGAGTGCCCAGCAGTTTTTCAACATTTTTCACAGGTGACAAATCCTTCTCTTTGTTGGACCATGTTGAATACATGGAGAGCATTAATACCAATTGTACACTTGTGTTTGTTGAAAACTGATCTAAAGGTTCACTGTATAATTGTATATATGGGTGACACTATCCATAAAATTTATGGATTCTTAACATGGTGATAGGTTGCACTGCATGTTCCCACTCCCAGTTCTCTGGTGATATTCTTGATCCTGAAGAGTTTACTCATGTATATAATTTTTTGCTGCAAGAAACCTGTGTCACAGAGGCAAATAATCATTTCTGGCAAACAGAAGGAACTGTCCAGCATTTTCCAAGCTGAATGTATTAAAACACTGATAAACCTGAAGTGACTTTGAATGTTGTCTTTCTAGGCTGTAAGAGCCTTTCATCTATGCAATATTGTTTTTGGTGCATGGGATATGTGTAGTTATGTATCTGTATATCTCTCTGACTTGAGAGTACTGTGGCTAATCACAAAGACAGGTACTGTTTGTAGCCTGACTGTAGCACTTGCTGTTCAAAAGTGGTGCAAGCTTTAACTACTAAATTTCTTCATGAAACCTCCACAAACTTCTGAATTGGTGAAATACAAATTGAACAAAGTTGGTTTTAACAGCAGTGGTAAACTATGATGCATTTAGGTATTCAGACCAAATGATGAAGGACTGTGTCTAAATTATGACACAGCTGAGAATATCTGTAGAGATGAAAACAAAGGAGAAGCAGGGCATAATACTCAGATTATTGATTTGCTTGGTATTAAAAACATCTTAGAAATTTCAAAATTAATGAGACATAAAATCTCCCTCCTTTGCAGCTGATTCTCATCAGTTATACAAGAGCTATCACAGGAGAATGGAGCATACCATTAGCTGTTAGCTCAGAATGACTCTGCAAAACAGTCCTTAAAGCTCTACTGACTTTTTTCTGACAGTCTCTTAAAGGTCTCAGAGCTGCCCATTGCTGCAGTGTTTTGGGCTGTCATCAAACCTGGATCTGAGCTGTGTGGCAGAAACGTCCTCACCCTGCAATTTGCTTTAAAGCAGCAGTGCCTGAATAATGTTACTTGGGCAGATAGGCCTCCACAGGGGTCAGCTGAGTTCTATGTTGACTTGTGTAGCAGTGAGGGTGTTAAGTTTATCACCAACAAAGACGTGGTTTCTGCCAACCAGGGTGATACAGCCTTTATGATTTGATCTCTCCATTTAATGTCATTTTGTTTGCTAAAAATGGATACAGATATCCCCACCGTGGAACAGTAGTTTCTGGCAAATCTACTTGGTGGCTTCGGGTATGCAGGCAGTAATGTAGTATAATGCTCTTGGAAAACTTGTTCTTATTTGGAAATATCTCTCAACAGTATCTAACATTTAGTGTCTCAAACTGCCCCACTGTCTTCCAGTAAGCAGATATTAATCATTGTGATAAATATTTTTTCATCACTGTCATTTTTTAGTAGTTGCTGTAGAGAATAAGGGATGAAAGAAAGGGGATTAAAAAGTCTGGGAGCTTTATTGCAGTGAAGTTAGGTATTGTAATTACTGTGTGCTACATGCAAATTATGTTCACTTGCAGTAAGTTACAGTTGGGTGAGAAAAATGTCTTTTGAGTGCTCAGCAGCATGTGATGAGTTGTCATCTCGAATGGTTTAAAACAGTTTTGGAAATGAATCCTCTCCCCCTTCCCACTTACCTTGTCTGAGCCAGGTGTCATGCAGCCAGCTGGAAAAGCAGTTTCCATTAGTGCTTTGCCAAATGCACCACATTCTCTGAAGCACGATGAGCCCATTTTTTTGCTTCTCATATTTTTAGGACTGACAAGTAGCTTGGTTTACACATTTGGATTCTTGGTGTGTTTTGAGAACAGCCTTCCAGTCATTCTGAATTGCATTTGTTGCTTTGATAATAAATTTTCATTTTAAGAGTTCCATTGGAAAGAAATGCGTTTTCTATCCTCTGCAGTAAAATTATAGAACCATAGAATGGTTTGGGTTGGAAGGGAGCTTAAAGGTCATCTCGTTCCAGCCACTTGCCATGGGCAGGGCCTACATTTCACTAGACCAGGTTGCTCAAAGCCCCGTCCAACCTGGCCTTGAACACTTTCAGGGATGGGGGCATCCACAACTTCTCTGGGAAAACTGTTCCAGTGGCTCATCACCTCACAGTATAGCATTACATATTTAATCTAAACCTGCCCTGTTTCAGCTTAAAGCCATTCTCCCTTGTCCTATCACCATATGTCCTTGCCAAAAGTCCCTCCCCAGCTTTCTTATAGACCCCTTTTAGGTACTGGGAGGCTCCAGCTACCCACCCCTGTTCTCCTTATGCTGGGGGCCACTGAGCCGGATTCAGTACTGCAGGTGGGGTCTCATCAGAGTGGAGTAGAGGGATAGAATCACTTCCCTCACCCTGCTGGCCATGCCTCGTGGTGCAGCCCAGAACACTTTTGGCTTTCAGGGCTGCAGGGACACATTGATGGGTCATACTGAGTTTCTTGTCCTCCAACACCCCCCAAGACTGCTCTCAATCCATTCCCTGCCCATCCTGTATTTGTGCCTGGGATTGCCCCAGCCCTTGTCCAGGACATTGAAATTGGCCTTGTTGAACTTCAGAAGGTTCCTTGTGGGCCTGTCTCCAGCCTTTCAAGGCCCCTCTGGATGGCATCTCCACCCTTCAGCACATTTTACTGCACCACATAGCTTGATGTCACCACCAAACTTGCTGAGGCTGCCCTTGATCCCACTGTCGGTGTCCCTGATGAAGGTGCTAAACACCACTGGACCCTAAGGAGCGCCAGTCATCACTGGTCTCCTCGTGAATGTCAAGCCAGTTCTTTATGCACTAAATAGTCTTTCCAATTTAGAGATGAGGATGTTGTGGGGGACAGTGTGAAATGCTTTGCGCAAGTCCAAGTAGATGACATCAGTCACTCTTCCCTTATCCACCACAATGTAACCCTGTCATAGAAAGTCACTGGTTTGTCAGGCATGATTTGCCCTTGGTTAAACCATACTGGCTGTCTCCAATCACCTCCTTATTTTTCATGTGCTTTAGCATAGTAGCCTGGAATATCTCCTCCATGATCTTTTTGGGCCCAGAGGCAAGACTGACCAGCCTGTCGTTCCCCAAGTCTACCTTTTTCTCCTTTTGAAAAATGGGGTTTATAACTAGAAATATTTATTTATACCAAAGCAGTCTGTGAAGCACATTGCCTGCTTATTTAAGGAAATAAGACTCGTCAGTGGACTTAATGAACCTAAATATCATGAGTAGTATGAGTAAAGTCAGCAAGGAAAGCCAGCTGCATTACTGCTGCCACCCACAAATGAGCCCAGTAGTCAGAATGACTGAAGGTTTTTTATTGTGCGTTGCCCTTTGGTACTGCTGATAAAGTGGGGAACACGAAAGGCAGAGGGCAGAACTAGCCACTTGTATAATTTTGGGTTGCAACAGTTTTTGATAGTTCTAGCAGAATGTTTCCTTTAGTAAATGACAAGAGGCGGGGGAGGGAGAGGCAAAAAGGTGACTGGAATAGTGGTGACATTTGAATGGGGAAGAGCCTTGTCAGAGCCTTGACTTTGTACAGATAAGAAATATATTTTCTGATTGTATGGAAGGTTAGAAGAAACTGCTGCACTGGGCAGATAAGAAGTGGGGTTACATGCTGGTTTATCTGTAAGAGATGTAGTGTTCCTCTCAGACTTGTGGTGTTTTTAATTTAGATCAAAAAATCCTGGGGAATTTACAGCTAATCGTAAACCAGCATAGATTAAGAAAAACCCTCTGAAAAATACTAGTGAGATACAATGTGTTGTCTACAAATGAATGTAAGCAAATGTACATAAATATATCTTTTATGTGAGTTAAAGGTCACTCTGCTTTACTGGTGAAGGGCATTGTAGGTGTTCATTGTAGGAAATTAAATGTAGGTGTGCTAGGGAATCTTGCTGAATATGGAGCAGGGCATGCCCTGTGGCTGTAGAGCTGGCCCCTGCATGGGCAACATGTTTGATGGCAGGACTTCTAGTGCCAGGCTGGTCTGTGGTTAGGAACTTGCCAGAACTCTGGGTTGCTCTAAATTACACCAGACCTCAGGCAGCCCTGGGCAGTATTTGGAATTCAGAAGATAAATATTTTTGCTCTACATGTTGTTTGTTGCACTTCATGAAGGAAATCATAATGGTTGGTAGGGTTTTTAAATTTTTACGTTTTAACTCATAGTGCTTGTGACAGCTGATCAGTGAATTCATGCGCGTTCTAAAACAGGTACCATATGGGCAGTAGCTGTTTAATTGCTTTGTCTGCTGCCCTTCTAATATATTGGAGCCCTGAAAAAGAAAAACAAACAAAAACACTCCCCCTCAAAAAAAACCCAAAATAATTTTTAAGCTTGTTTCCCTACCTGGTGTCTCCATGGCCTTCCCATTCCTGCAAATTTTAGTGCTTTTTCTGCAATGTACAGTATGCCATAGTAATGCCATGCCATAGGAGCTATGGCTGCAATCTGTAGGCACCCTTAAACTGACTTTCATCTGACTGGGTCAACAACCTATAGAATGAAGCAATGTCCTGACAGGCCTGGGCTGAATAAACTTACCCAGAACTCTAAGTCTTTGGATCGAAAAACACCCAGCCAGTGCTGAGGCCTGTGCTGCTCTTGACTTGCTGCTCTTGTAATTGTGCTCAGATAGGCAGATACCTGCCACAATATAGGTGCAAAATGCAAGTCTTATGGTGTAACTTGTTAGAAGTTGAACTGCGACCACATTTTGAATCCTGAAAGCTGACAAAGAGCTACTTGTGATGATACCTTTGGTTGAGTAGTCATAGATATGAGAGACAAAGGGCCCAAATGGTACTGCCTCTTTGGAGGGAGACCTGTTATGCCATCCAGCTGCTGTTCTGGCAGAGCTTCATGCTGTTTTTCTCTCTGTGTGCTACATAGGGGGAAATGGATTGGTTTATGTGAATATAATTTCAAGTTATGTTTTGTTTTATTTCTCTATTTGCATATGTTTTGTGATATAATATTTTTTCAAATGTTCATAGATAAAGTTTTCACTATTTAGCTGTTGCCAGACTAATGAACCTGGATGTGTGGAACTGTTGGAGCGCAAGATGCACTCCTGGTTGAATAAAACATCACAAGGTGAATAACTTTAGTAGTATCATGGGAGAATAGCAACTTTGTTTACATAAAACCTGAATTTTGAAAAGTATCTGATTCAGAAACAGACTTTAGAAAGCTTTCATAGCATTCCAAATGAGTTATTGCAAAACAAAGCAGTTTTTTAAGCTTACTACTAAGGCACTGATGTGAGTTTTTAAATGTGTATTTTAAGTTATGCCTTCTTCCCAGTCCAAGCATAAAGATACATTTCGTGCTTCCTTGTTGCAGTACTCAGTTGCTGGGTTCTGAACCCTCTGAAGAATTATCATGGAAAGATTCAGATGCCTGTTGAGAGTTTCACTGACTCCATTTTGGCAGGAGAGGGTGTGCAAACTGGTCATTTTGCTGAGACTTTGGTGCAGTCATGTTCCCTAATGCTGCTGAATGGTTCAGAGTCAGCTGCTTCCGCTGTGTTTCAAGCGCACAGGGTGATGATCTAACTTTGGTTCTTTGTGCTTTTAAAAAAAGCAGAATTTTAATTTTATCCTTGGCATACTTCATAGACTTGTAATGCTGTTCTAGCCTAGAAATAATATTAACCATTTGCCTTTTGTAGAAATTTATAAGCTGTCACCACATTTCTTATTTTTTGGGTTTTTTAATCTCTTGCCCACCTGTTCTACCAATTAGTACAAACTTTGAGTTATTTTTTAAAATGCTCTATCTTTGTAAGCTGAATTCTTCTGGATTAAGCATTTCGATATTTGCCTTTGGCTTTTGTGGGAGCTTGATTTTTATTTTTTGTTTTTAAAGAGGTAAAAGGTTGAGGAGCAAGCAGGACAGGATGTTATTGTGATGGTGATGAAGGCAGAAAATATGTCTTGGAAATTAGGTCACTATGTAAATATATTAATTTGCTGAGTTGCAGAATAGCCTGGGGTGGCTGGCAGGATCCCCATCCCAGGAGCAAAGGTAGAGGGATTGTGCCTTCCTATTACATTTCACAAACACCCTTTCACTTTCTCATTATGTGGGTTGCCTTTTGGGTGGAGGAAGAGAGAAAAGGGCATCCTGATTCCCTGCAATCTGCACTGTTGCTTGTTCCTTGGGACCCCACTAGTCAAAACAATGGGATTCATATGTTGACGACAGTTGAGAGACCAGAGTATGACCAGATGGCAAGGGGGAGCTGAGCTGTCTGTTTTTGCAAGCGATAGGCACATTATGGTTATTCTCTTCTGGGGACAAGGGAGTGGAAAGGAGGGAGGGGAGGGAGAGAGAGAAAGAGGGAGATATTAGATAAACAGACTGTAGCCTGAATACATATGACATGTGGGAGGAAGGCTTTGTTGAGCAAGAACTGAAAGCCTCTCGCAGAGCATTAAGCAGCACTGCCTGTGCATTGGACTGAGCCAAACCAGAGGAAACAGGAGCACAGACCTGTGACTGCTGTAAGGCCAGTGAGGTTCACCAGGCTCCTGCACAGGTGCTTGAAACAGTGAAGGACTGGAAGGTTTTGCTGTTCCCTTAGCTCAGCTTACTGTTTTTGGTGGGAGGGAAGGGTCATTTAGCAGCACATTTGCCAGAGGTGTGTTTTCCTTTCATTCTGCTAGACTTTTTCATCAGCCTCATGTATCAGGGATGGCTTTATTGGTTTCTGGTTGTCTGCTGTGTGCACTAAAGTCACTGCAAGTCCAGTCTAGCCAGTGATTTGCAGGGGTGCTCAGCATGCTGTGTAGTGAGGGAGCACATTCATGATTACATCACCTTGAGCCTTATCTGGAGCCTGCTGATTTCTGTAAAAAATTTCCCACTTAACTGTATTAGGGTGTGGATTTGTCTTAGCAGTGAAACTGAAGTACCCTTCTATCAGTTAATGGTAACAGAGCTATCAAATCTTTCCCTACTGCCCTCTCTGGCTCAGCAGTGTAAGTTGCAACGTCTGTCCCATTTTCTTCTGTTTTTCTTACTATTCTACTTGTGGCACTTCAGTAAATGAGTAACTAGAACAATTGATACTTACACAAAAAAAGAAGTGGGAATTTTCATTTTCTTGCTCACTTGAGTTTTTTAGACAATGTCTGACTGTCTAAAAAACTGGTAAGAGGCTTAGCAAGTATTTGAGAAGGGTTTGATACTCTTTCTCATATGCCAGTAACTTTATTTTCTTTTTTCCCCTCTCTATTTTATTTTGGCTTTTGCCTATGTGATTTGCTGACCTCTGTTGAGTAGTTCTTTTTGAAGCAAGGTGATACAAAAGCAGCCTCATCCTGTTGTTTTTGTGGTGAACCACGCTGAAGCAGTCTGGTTTACATAGGGGGGAGCACAACAGATTTGTTGGACTGCAGCACCTAACACCACAGCTCAATAACCTATTGGAGTGTCTGAACACGGTCACCAGCTTGGCTTCCCTGCTGCTCCCTAGATAGCTGCTTGCGACATTGATCTGAGGGGGGATGGAAAGCTGATTTATAGATGTTGCCTATTGCCTGGAGGAGTGGGTTAGCTGAGATTGCATTCTGCCTCATTTTGGTCATAACAATACAAAGACTTTAGTGGGGTCTTTGCTATTTTAAAATGTTGATACCCGTACATACGTAATGAAAGCTTTAAAAGAATTAAAAAAACTAAGCACCCCAAAACCCTCCTCAAAAGCAAACAGAAAACATTCCCCCCTAAAAAACCCCAGCAAATAATAATAATAATAAAAAAACATACACCAAAACCCCACCAAGCAAACAAAATAAAAACTAAAGAACAATCAAAACAAAGAAAACTACCAAAAACATTTAACTCTTTCTGGAGTAATGCCAGTTTTCTATTCATTGCTTGGAAAACCTTTTGCACTTCCATATGGGACATCATCTTTTAGAACTGTTATTTTAATTAGTGAACCAAAAAAAGCATTTTGCTAATTACTGTTGCTTCTCTGGCTTTGCAGAAGCCCCTTCTACTGTTTGATAGTAGTAGAACACCTCTAACTGCAATGTATTGAAGACTGACTTTTTGATTTTTATGCTGATTACAATGGCTGAACCAGAAAGTGCAAGTAAATTTTGTGGTCATTCTCTCAGATCCGATAATTTATGACGCTGTCTTTGTCTTTCTGGAAAACTTCTGTCACATTGTCAGGGCTCATAAAAACTTAGGGAAAACTCCATTTTGATAAGATTCAGATTTTCAATACATGACCATAAAAGTTACCTCCAAATAAAGGGAAAAAATAAAATATTAAATTGTTTCAAGTTTTTTCTAAAATTACTGGAGTGGCATTGGGAATTTTTTAAAATTCTAAATATGAAAGCCATGTAAAAAATGACTATTTCTTTTCTAATTTAAGTGCTGTAGTTATTATGCAGTAGATAAAAATGAGGTGTGAGGTTCAGTAGTAGCTATATAATAAATACCATTAGGATGGAGATGTACCATGTTTGCATAATATAAAGGGACACAGATACCAGGGAGAAGGCTAGAGATTTCCCTGTATATGTAATAATAGTAGCTAGCTCTTCCACTTTGTGTAGCATCTTGGGCTCTCAAATCCATATTTAGCCATGAAAATTGAAACAGAAGCCTATTTATCAAAAAATTCTAATTGTCAATGTGAACCTGTCACTTCTGGGATCTGGCATTGCCAGACCATTTTGCAAGTCTGATGGGTTTGCTTTTTTTAAAACAAAGGATCTATGTCTACGGGGTATTAAAATATACAGTTTTGGAACTGGAAGAAAAGAAACTGGTTTTAAGCCAGGAAAGGTTAGCCAAAAGTATCTAAACCAATATGGTGAACATAAATTGTGTCATTATTTGGTAATTTTCTGTTCTTCTGGAATTAAGTGGCATCTTTTGTTGCTGACTTTGTTAAGAGCAGAACCGTGTCCATTCTAATTTTTCTCTTTTGGATGATCTATTACTAGTTTGGTGTGAATAGTTTTTCATTGTGATCTGCTCTATTTGAGCTGGGAGGGAGGAACCATAATACAAAGCTGCATTTAACCACTTAAGTTTTTTGTATGTTTAGCAATTCCAGTGTTCACAATCCAGTTGGTACTTCAGCCTCAAAGTCAAGGAATCTGTGAAGATAACAATCGGAATAAAGGTTCAGAAAGTTAAACTCAGGGTTTTATTCTTCTCTCTGCTCTTAAGTTACTTTAATATTCTAAATGCTTCAGGCACTGAAGTTTGTATCATATCCCCTTAACATTAAATTTGATTGTCTTTGGAGTACTTGTACATAGAATTAAATAAATGAAAATAATAGACCTTGAAAATTGTGCCTGATGTGTCTCAGCATCAATTTTTCATATGTATGAGAAAGTTGTACTCATCTATTTTACCCATATGTTGGATTGCTGAAGTGGGAATTGGAAAATGCTCTGCAATCATCAGAACAGAGGTGCCCAGTACTTATAAAATTGACAGAATACACTTTGAATCTTTTCTTTGTGTTTCCTCTTTGCTTCTCTTGCTCTTTGTGTTCGCTGCCAAATACATTTGAATGTCACTGTATCCATGCTGTTATAATCTGAGACTTTTCATCCTGTGAATAAACTGGCAGCCATTAGTGGCAATGGAGATATTTTTATTTTCAGCTCTTCAGCACAGCACGAGGAGTTCTGAGCATTGACAACTGCTTTCTTGGGTTCATCCATGTACTGAAATGAGAGGAGTAGCCCTGTTTTACAGGGATCAATTTTCTGTAGAGAAATGTCAACCATAATTGGAACTTAAAAGGGCTCTTAGTGATGGCCACTTTGATTAAAAAGCAAAGGAGTGAGATGTAGTAGGTGTCTGGCAGGGCAAAAGGCAGGTTACTAGAGCTTTAATGTTCTGCATGTAACCTTAGTTCAGTAGTTCATTGGATTGAGTTTACTGCTACAGACTCAGAGTTTCATGTACCTCTTTAATGTACCGTATATGGATCACATATATCTTACATGAAGACAAGAGTATGTGAGATTAATTTATTTCTGTATTGTTCCCGAGTTCAGATAAGGATTTCCTGCTTTGTGCATGAATACTTAGTCATTAAATTTTCAGGTTAGTCATCAAAATTAATAATAAACCAGGTGTGTTTCTACAGCAGGGATCTCAAAGTGCTTGAGGAATGTTAGTTTCATAATACCACTCAGATAAAGTGTATATGATTATTCATATTTTGCAAGTGAGAAAAATGAATTGGACAGATTGAGTTGCTGAAAGACATACAGAAATTGTTGATGGAATTAAGAGCATTATTTGGAGATAGGATGTAAAACCTGTTGGAAGTGTTTGGGTTGTGTCACTGACTACTGATTCTTTTGCAGTGTTGTAGCCACAAAACTGAGCATCTTTCAGTGATCAGGCCACCTTGAATAAAAATTCAGGTTTCCCATAAGGTTTCTGTTTTACCCAGTCTTTCAACTATCCACAGGTTTTCTGAAACAGTCGTGTTTCACAGTTACAGCTTTTTATGTTTCAAAAGTCACTTGCTGTCGGAGAATATCCTCATGGGAAAGGAAAGAGGACAGGTAATCATCCAAACGTTTCATGTATTTGTTCCAGCTGTGCAGATAAACCAAGCCCATTCTCAGAGTGCTTCTCAGAAAGCAGCTGCATTGCTTAAAGTTGGTGCCTTTTGTGCAATCGCATCGATTGAGATCTCAGTTACGCTTGTACAGGAAGTGGTAGGAAATGGAGGCATCTTGTTGCTTTTTTTTCTTCCCCTAATGCACTTATTTCTCTCTAGCATTTTATTTGAACTTTATTTGCAATTAAAACTCTCTTGAACATTGCACTTAGGAAAATTATAGTCCTGTCTGAACTGCAGTCGCTCAGCTTTGCAGAAGCAGAGATAGGTTGGGACAGGAAAAAAGTCTCTGTTTTCAGTCCCCATTCATGAAGGACTGAACTCTCCATTTTTTGAACTGATATGGATCTAGTTATTGTTCTCATTACTTGCTCCCTGCATCTCCCAGGAACTGCCCTATAAGCTAAAAGTAACCATACGAAACAAAATAAATCTTTTAATTTTTTACCTGAATGTAATATCAATGGCAACCAAAGAAATAGTTTCTTTCTAGTGTGCAGGTGGTATCTGTGGCCTGTCTGACAAAAGTGTTTCTTGCTTTTTCAAAATTCTTTCTCCTGCCCACTGCAAAATGAGATGGGAAAGACAGCATTTCTTTTGATTCTCTCAGGAGACTGGCAGTCAAGTTTCTGTCTCTTCCACAAGCTGTGTTAGCCTGGGCTTGTCCATCATTCTGTGTGTCTTAGCTTCCACTCTGTAAAATGAAAGTAAATGAAGCTTCCTTTCTCTTGCTTTTCTGTTTTCTTATTAACTAGAGGAAAGAAAACTTGATTTTGACTGAAGCTTTTATAGTATAACACAAATAATAATTAAATGGATGGAGGAAAATGAGTCCTTTCTGGCTTTTAGTTTGCACCTTGCGCTAGTCATGATGCAAGTCACATCTTTAGCTGAGCAGTGCACTGCTGCCTTTGTCTGCTGGAAGAAAGAAGGTTTTCTTCAATTCTGGGTCCTTCAGAAGATTTCTCTATGTGTAAAATGCTTCTTTCCTCTGTTATTGAAGATGTAAGGTTACTGAGAGCCACAGAAAGGGAGGGCAGAATTCTGCAATTAGTTTTTATGGCGGTTAGTCCAGAGTTCCCAGAACAGCTTTGAGATTAGAGCACAACCATAGGAGTTTTTATTTCAGCCCCTGGCAGAGTGTATGGAGATCAGCAAAAAAACCAGCAACACAAAACACCAAACCCAACTCCCATCTATTTTTAAGTCTATAGGTATCTGGAGAGACAGAAGCCAATAGGATGATACTTGAATATTTGGCAGGGTGTGGAGAACTTGAGTTGGCCTGTAGTAACTGACTATCCTTTGGATGTCAGATGGAGCCAGCCTGTGTTTTACAGAGCCACGGCTTTCTTAGATATTTAAAAAATCGGGGCTGTTAGCCAGTTTCATGTTTTTGCAGAGCAGGAGGATTACTTTGAATTGTCATTAACAAATTGAACAAGTTGGTATAGGAAGGGGACAGTCCAGGAATACTTTTAGTGTTAGTGCACTTGAGCTCTGCTTAATTACACAGCCCATTTAGTGCCACTCTGTTGATAGCACAGCGTTCAATTTATGTTGTTTACTCTGCGCACTGGCATTTGAGAGACTCTATCTGTCAATGTAACATTTTGGCATGTCAGTGCTGAAGATTTGCGCGTCACTGTAAGGGCATGGGTGTTACTTGCCATGGAATGGAATAGATGCATATTATTGCTGTCACCTTAGTGTGAGCTGTGTTACAGTGTGGGATCAAATTAATCTCGGGCTGCTGAAACAAGGTGAGGGTGCCTCTAATAAAAATTTATTTGTTGTCTCCTAGTGGCATGTAAGCAAAAACTTGTAATGATATTGACACCTGGGAAACGTGTAGTGCTACCTAGTATAAATTGCACTTCAGCTGCTTTTTCCTAGTAAAATTTTGTGGGTTGCTAAATTTCCCTTCCTGTCATCTTGTTCCTGGCATTTGCAATCTATTTGTCACCTGGTGTGGTTGTAGCACTTGGTCCAGGATCAATACTTGGTGCAGAATGTCTGTGACATCTCTGAAATACTTTCTTGTGATTCAGTATAAGAAACACAGATTTCTGCTTGCCTCTAAGTTATAAACATGTTGGCTACTTGCACAAAGGACAGAAAGGTAGTAGTATCCAAATACTGAATTTCTAAAAGCTTGTTGAAAACAGGCTCTTGGTCAGAAGAAAGAAACCAGGTTAGTGCTCCATTTTCAATATTTAAGGAAAATACTATAGTGGAAGCTCAGCTTTTTCTAGGTACCAGAGAATCAATGCAAGAGAGATGCTTCACATGACTGAACTACAGAAAATTCTGATGTGAACTTGCCCCTTTCAGAAGCCAAAGAATCAGGTGTGAACTGAATACCTGTGGGAGAACAGGTTTATTTAGTTGTGCTACCCATGTAACTACACCAACAGCAGGAAGACACTGGTGGTTTGATGTGATCCAGCATAACCTCTGATCCATCTCAGCAAACCTTCAGGCAGAGTTTTCCAATGTAGTAACTGAACAGTTTATCTGATTGCATCATGTTGAATCTAAGAAAAATGAGGTCCTTAAAACAGATGTTGGGATTTTTTAGTAATATCCACTATTTGTAGCACAGTAAGAAATGGTGTATACAATCTCCATTCTGCTTACTGAAGGTTGGGAGTTATGCCTGTTGGATGGCATCCAAATGTAATTCATGATTTTTGATGAAGGAAGGTCAGAAGTTGTTCTTGGCTGTGACACTTACTGTGTTCAAACACATTGATAACCTCTGGACACTTCCAAAGAACTATAGGGATAGCTTGCCTACTTGGAGATGAGTGTGGTCAGTTTTTAAAAATTGTCTCCCCACTAAAGTATTTCTGACTTATCCTTTGAGGCTCAGTGGTTGCAATTTCTGCTCTTGACTGGCTGCAGAAAAAAATTATTAAAAAAAAACCCACTGTAGTTCTCTACATTTATTAGGAAAAAGGAATTATCCATTAAGATCTTCTAGATATCAATTTTTACTATTGTAACTGGGGGCTCGTAGGAGTGTCCCACTGATGATGGGTTTTGGTGGGCAGGTTTGCCAGTGTCTACGAGAACTGCAACAAGGAGCTTGGCTTCCTGTTGAGCTTTCATATGGGAAGTAGCAATCAAACTTTGAAGGGCCAAAGAAAACAGATCTTTGCAGTTCCAAGTCAACTGTAGAAGGCATAGTATGCAAATATACTTTGGCAGGAAATATATGGAATATCAAATCTATTTCCTGGCATCTTCACTGCAAATGCTCCCTGTGGTGATTTGGCTTGTTCATCTTTAAAAAAAAATCCAGCAAACCAAAGCAAAAGAAAAAAAGCTGAACAAAATGAAAAAGCCCTACCAAACCAGTTACCACTTCCCTTAGTACAGAATACTGACACTGTAATGCAGTATGGTCAAGGGATGTTTGTGATCACAAGGGTGGAAGTTTGCACTGGAATCAGGCAAAGCAGTCAACTTCTGTGACATTTGTGATGGTGGGGTGGGGAATTGCCTTCAAGCTGAAAGCCTGCTTTTCACCCGAGAAATGTCCTCATTTGTTAGAGCCTTCTTGTCTTTCAGTCTCAGGAGTTTCTGCTGTGTTTGAGGAGAGTGAATTTTATTTGAATTCTTGCTGATGAAAAGCAATCTTGTCTCTCCCCACCCCACAGGCTACAGAGATGTGTTCTAGTACTTCACTGCCTTTACAAGATCTTTACCCTGCCCCAGTAATTAACAGGACAGATGGGACAGATCTCTGTTGCTCTGGTAAAGGGTAGGGTTTACAGAGCAGCCTGTATCTATTCTCCAGCAAATTGCAGTTGCCAAAAGGCAGGGCAAAATACTGAAGAAATTTTTTCAGCTGCATATCTGGCTGCCTAGAGATTCATAGAGGAGATTATACAAATCCGATGTTAGAATTCTTTGGAAGTTTTGCAAAAGCTCTCTACTGTGATAAAACTACTGTCACAATGTTCACAGTATCACTTAGCGCTCGGTCCTCTTCAGTGAAATACACATACACCACTTTCGTCTGTTGCATCCTTGAAGTCTCCAAGGGATTTATGTTGTTAGCATGTACAGAAGAGATGGAATGTGTTCAAATGCAGAAATAGTGGGTGACAGGGCAAAGTCAAGTGCAGGAGGATTGAGAACAGTCCAGTGAATACTTGTTTCTAGTTCCTTGTTCTGATTGGTAGACTGACTGTTGTTGGACTGGACCACTGGCTCAGTTGAGCATGGCAATTATAATGTCCCCAAAGAAGTCACCTAGGAGCTACATGCTTTCTGCAACCATAAAGTTATTTTACTCTGTACTCCCTTCAGCTGCACCTTAAAATAACTGCAGAAAAAAATCAGGACTGTGTGTATGAGTAGCCCACCAAGCCTCTGTCCCTTTGCCCCTCGTTTCCAGAAGAAACCTGTGAAATTTCTTGAATTTCCCCATGACTGCTCTGTGAAATTGGGCATCACTTTCATAGTTTTTTGAAAGCCCATAGTTATAAGATCAGTCTCTGGAAGTTTAAACTTTGCCTGGCATGGAGATTTTGTTTGGGAGTGATTTGTTTGGATCTATGTATATGAAGAGGGTGCAAAAGCTTTTTCGTACTGAAGCTTTTTTCTGAAGTAGGAAGCCAGCCAACCTTTTGATGTAATTCTTGTATGTAAATGGTCTGAACACATACATGCTAATTTTTCCTGAGGGTGTACATGTTTAAAAAGTCATGATCTTACTGCAGATGTTCACATTTGTTCCTACCCGCTACTTAACCATGACTAAAAGGTAAAACAATATTAAATGTAACCATGCACATGCAACCACAGGACCGATTAGTACTTTTCCTTCAGTAATCTCGAGATACTCAGGCATAAATGAGGTATTACTTAGGACCATTTTGCAAATCTTAATAGGGTCTTAGAGGGTCTGAACCAGCGGCTGATCCTGCAGAGAGCTGCAAACCATTTATGTATTGGTGACAGTTGGTTTTGGGTACTGACCAACCTACAGTGAAATAAAACAACTTGATTGTCTGTGTAGTGTGGACTGGATATCAGGGGCTTGACATTAACTACTTCAGTCTGATGATCTATTCCTGTTGCACCAGTTTACCTGCAAATGTAAGTCTAGCTCAATCTGACCCACATCTCACAGAGTAACTGTAGGAATAAAGCCTCTACTGCGCAAATCCATGTGCTGCTCTGATCTGTGCATTCATTCAGCAAAATGTGAATATTTGGAGTCCTGGCAGTGTCTTCCTGTTTATATGCTAAGAAAGATTTCTCTCAGTCACACAGACTTCTGTGACTAAATTGAAAACTGATGCATTTATCCAGTACAACCGGTTTCATGTGAGTTTCTGGTAATTGCATTTCACACAAATAAAGCTGACTTTTCTGTGACCAAGTACTGCTCTGGAGGATTTGGCTGTGGTTTTCTCTTTTGTCCAGTTTTTTTATTTTTCTTTAGTGAAGCATTGCCATCAACACTAAATGTGCAGGCGTTAGATATTCTCTGCAACATACCTTCATTGCTAGAATAATTCCCTGAAGGGTGGGATTGGGAATTGTAAAACAATCAGTGTCATGTTTAGGAGATTGCAGGAGGATTATTTTGATGTTTTATTTATGTAGAGATTTTTTTTTAATTTAATGAAAATGGTGGAAAACTTTTGATTTTTCTAGAGGAGGTTTCTGAAGTTGCAGCCCTAGGTGTGAAAGCTTATCTACAGTAGTTACAGGTGACCGTGGAAAGCCATTGAGACTCTGAGGTCTGTTATATATGCCATAGGGATTTTGATGTCCAACCAGGAGAAATGACATTTACTGATATTTATTAAATGATTCCCAGTAAATACCGAGTTCTTTAAAAGCAATCCCTGAAACAATGCTTGAGAAGAACCACAGAAGTTGTATTTCACTCTCTTTAAAATATCCCTACTTTTAAATTCTAAATATTCAAAACAAATACAGACTATTAAAATCATTGTTTTGAAAAGTATCCCTAGGGCTGTTTATCTAAATAGCAGGGATGTATTTATGGTATTTAGGCAAGAATAATCTGCTGTATTATTTCAGATAACTCTTGCTGTATGTAATTTTGGGAATATTTTAATCCTCCTAAAAATTCTTTATCCCCTTGTGGTATATGTCACCACTATAACTGTAATCTATTAAAGGTACATTATCTAATCTGTCTGTTAGATATCTCTTAGTATCTACATGAAGAACCCATTTATTTCAAATGTGGCTTCTTTCCTCTCTCCTTAA
>VZTZ01038951.1:0-12663 GCA_013400955.1 Drymodes brunneopygia
TTATTGCTTTTTCCCCCCTACATTGCAGACTAGATTGAAGAATACCGTTTTGGAATAGCTTTAAAGTCTCTGTTGAAGTGGTAATAAAATATTGACTTTTCTGTAGGTTGGTCAATTCACATGTTCAGTCATTTTGCTGGGATTTTGTTTTGACAATTTTTATTTTTGACAATAGTTTGATAAGCATGCGAACATACACTGTGGGCAAATTCCATGCTTGTCAGAATTTCAGATTTCTCAGAATTTCAAAATGATTGAGCTCATTCAGTCCACACAGGACAAACACAGCTATTTGACCTATCTCTTTCTTTGCCACAAAGAGTGCAGAATTTTGTGTCAGAGTAAATTACCAAGCTCACTTTTCTATTTCAGAAAACACAAATAAAACTTCAAAAAATGAATGGTAACTCTTTCCATTCATTTGTTAAATTGGCAAGTGGTCTCATATTTTATTGTTCTTGACATATCTGAACACTGTTTTAAGCAGAGCTTCTGTTACTGTCATTACTTTCTGCATTCAGAGCCTGATGGTTGTTTCTCATGTCGATATATATCAAACAGCTCTCAGTTTTTCATTTGAAAAGAAAATACGAGTTCCCTGAGTTTCTGTGCTTCAAAGTTACATAAGGTCTATGTTGAGAAAGGTGATGAAGATGGGTTGGATATGAAACACCATGGGTAGTTCATAAAAAGACCTAATTTTTCCATCTTCAGAGAGATGACTTGTGTAGGTGAATAAAAAAAAAAATTTTGGAAGATGGGAGTACCTGAGTGTTCTGTTATTTCTTTTTGAGGAGAAATTGGGTAGACACTCAGAGGTTTGTGTGAGCTCAGCTGAAAAAGCAAAATACAGACAGCACTATGCACTATGACTTAAATACTTAAAAAGAAGCATTGCTCAAAATGCTTGCAAAACTCGGTTGTTATTCTACGGTACATTTTTGAAGAGCAGGGAAAAACAGTTTCTGCTCTGGGTATCTGCCAAGATTGGTGTTCTTTCTTCATATGGAGTGTGAATGTGAGAAGTTCTAAATGTTCTTTTGAAGACTTAAGATTAAAATGATACCTATACATTATAGTGTCAGAGACTGAGTATTGGATAAAATATCTGAGATATTTCCATTCTCACACACATACTATTATTGTTAATTTGAGCACTAGAGAGTCATACATTTGAAGCTAAAAACACAGATTCAGACCTAGATAAAAACATAGTAATGCTTTTTTTTTTTTTTCAAACGTCTCATGACAGTCTTTGTCTATTGATTACTATGAGGAGTATTTTTAAATTCCCTGGATCCTTAAGCATTATTGATTTTAATTGAGATTTGAATATAGGATTTTATTTATTTTACAATCTCAGTGCTGTGGAGAATTCATGTTTTTCTCACTTTATAATACACTAGATAATTAAGTTAACATGAGTAATCTGACAGGAATCCTACAGTACAAGCAAACTTGAAGAAATCAAGTCACAGACTGTCCTCAACAACCATATCTGCATTACAGTGCGCCTCTAACAAAACACAACTCACAAGACTAAATCCAGTGGTTGTCATTTGTGCATTTTTAAAATAATCTTCAGATTGCCTCACATGCATCACGTATTTACCAAAAATTGCACGTGACTTAGATAATGCCCATGACACTTCATTTCTTTCATAGACCTATTTCGAGTTTTTCTTTTTCTTCTTGGACTAAATTTGGATTTCAATTAACAGCTAGCTTTACAGATGCTTGTAATGATTGCCTCCCACTGGCTTCCAATAACAGGTACAGAAAAACCAACACTGAGCACAGCTGCACTTATGCAAATGGAAGCATTACTTGACACCTCATGTTTCTTCTTATTTCCCTTCTGTATCCACCAGCCATCACACAGTACTAAGGACCTGAAACAGTGGCCAGAACTCTGCCAGCTTCAGTTATTTCCATAGCTACCATTTTACCTCTACCCCATCCATTTTCTGGTATGGTGGGTCTAGAACAAAATAAAACAAAGAAAACAATGGTCTCATATGCACATATCAGTTATTCTGACAAACTTTGTGGGTTTTGAGCTACAGAATGCAGATTTTTTGAAATAGCATAATTGTCATTCCACACTAGCAAGCATGTGAGTCAGTGCGCTAATAATTTCTTTCCATTAGGATGGATCCATTAGGATCTGTCCACATTCTCTGCTTTGTGGGCTCTTGGGAAATTAGTCCAGGACTTGGCACATTCAGAAATAAAAAGTTCCTTATTCTATTCTATTTGTTATCATACCCAATGGACACCAGTCCTCTCATTTTCATACTTGGGCCTGTAAAAATTGCAGCATTTCTACAGAGGCTGTGCGTCCTTATCACAATAAGGATAAAAGGGAAGAGATGTGAGGAGAATTTTGGAGAACTCGTAGGGGAGCATCAATTAAACTGACTGAGTTTTTTGAACTGCTGTTGCTGGAAAAAGCTTTGCTGTCACATACTCCAATTAATTTTCTCGGTTGTTTCCACTGAATTCAACAAAAGAGACAACTTTTGACTAGGAACCTCCACAAGTCCAGCGGGAAAGGTAGATATAGATCCTTCCATGTTCAGGGTGGTTTCTACTCATATATCAATCCCCATAATGCTGAAATTGAACAGGAAATCTGTTTCTTGACTATTCTGCCCATTTAATAACTTTTGTAGTTTCCCTCCTCTATGCCAACATCTTAGCTGGTTCCCTATGACAGCAAGGGCAAAATCTTACAGGGACCTGGTATGTGAAAAAGGGTGTCATTTTTGAGTCACAAGTGAACTTCAGACCATTTTTCCACTGATGTTTGTTTCTTCTTCTTTTCCACTAGTTTTTCAAGTTTTGAAATTCAAACAAAATCTTAAAAGAGCAACTTGCTATGTATTCTTACAATGAACTATGTAAATGCTACTGGAACTGGAAAATTGATACACTTTTATTGTCACTAGTCTGTCATTATTTTCCATGGCTAAAATAACAAATATCTGCATAATTAATAGTGCAGTAGAAATCAGATTCCCACAAAATTACTTGTTGCTACTTTATTTATCATTCAGATTATCATTATCCACAGTAATAATTTCAGTTCTTAAACTCAATTTTAGCATCTGGAACTATTTTCCTATTAATTGTAAATGGAAAGATGTTTTAAAGATTGTGTGTAAGAGTAGCATAGCAAAAATACTAAGGGCAGCACAAATTTCCTTTGTACTTGATTTCTAAACAAATGATTTGCAAATTTAGTTCTCAATTTTCCTGCTATGTTTTGAGCAAGCATGTGTAATGAATAATAATAGTAATTTTCTAGGTATCTAAGAATGCATTCAGGAATTTGCTTTTCTAGACTTTTAGCTGTTTCCTTTACTATCACTGAAAACTGTTTTTCTATACAGCATGCAAATTTAAAGAACAATGCATTGGCAGAACTTGACCTTTGGATTACTTGAATATTGCAGGAAGATAATTCCTCCGTACCACAAATATCTCCTTCTCTGTTTAGAAACATATTATATATATTTCTGCTTTCCAATAAAAGCTATACACATTAAGCTTCAAGATTCAGGGATAAAATACAACAATGAATGTTGGGATTTGAATGGAAAGAGAAAGAAAACCTGTCCCCACAAAAGTTAGCTAAGAATGTATTAAGTATTTCTGGTTTTGAGGTATAGATCAAGAGTTGAAACAGTGATAGTAAAGAACAGAAGAGAAATTTATCTGTTTGTTTTCTCATTTATGCATTTAGAATCTGATGGTATCCTTGCTATCACAGAAATTATAAAAAGTTCTCTGAGGCTCAAACTGGAGAGCTAATTCCACCTCCTCTCGAGGGGATTTTCCTTTGGAAACCCTGTCCCCACTGCTAATATTTATTTTCGTCTTCAGTTATTCTTTGCATATCAAACCCAGCTCTTCCCTTCCTCTCAGGACCAGTTGCTGATTGAGCTGTTGCCCTGGGAAATGAATCAATTAAGTTTGTGTTTGTTCTTGCCTCTGTGGAAGACAGCATGGAAGCAGCAGGGCCTGTTGCTCTATAATGACTGTGTCTTCTGCTTGTGGAAGGCTAATTCTTGTCTGAGTCTCATACCCTGATTGCTCTGGGCAAGCACTGCTGCTGATTGCAGCCNGAATAATAATAGTAATTTTCTAGGTATCTAAGAATGCATTCAGGAATTTGCTTTTCTAGACTTTTAGCTGTTTCCTTTACTATCACTGAAAACTGTTTTTCTATACAGCATGCAAATTTAAAGAACAATGCATTGGCAGAACTTGACCTTTGGATTACTTGAATATTGCAGGAAGATAATTCCTCCGTACCACAAATATCTCCTTCTCTGTTTAGAAACATATTATATATATTTCTGCTTTCCAATAAAAGCTATACACATTAAGCTTCAAGATTCAGGGATAAAATACAACAATGAATGTTGGGATTTGAATGGAAAGAGAAAGAAAACCTGTCCCCACAAAAGTTAGCTAAGAACATATTAAGGTATTTCTGGTTTTGAGGTATAGATCAAGAGTTGAAAGAGTGATAGTAAAGAACAGAACAGAAATCTACAAGTCTGTTTTCTCATTTATGCATTTAGAATCTGATGGTATCCTTGCTATCACAGAAATTATAAAAAGTTCTCTGAGGCTCAAACTGGAGAGCTAATTCCACCTCCTCTCGAGGGGATTTTCCTTTGGAAACCCTGTCCCCACTGCTAATATTTATTTTCGTCTTCAGTTATTCTTTGCATATCAAACCCAGCTCTTCCCTTCCTCTCAGGACCAGTTGCTGATTGAGCTGTTGCCCTGGGAAATGAATCAATTAAGTTTGTGTTTGTTCTTGCCTCTGTGGAAGACAGCATGGAAGCAGCAGGGCCTGTTGCTCTATAATGACTGTGTCTTCTGCTTGGGGAAGGCTAATTCTTGTCTGAGTCTCATANGAGTCTCATACCCTGATGGCTCTGGGCAAGCGCTGCTGCTGATTGCAGCCCTGATGGCAGGGGAAAGACTCCCTGAGACTGCAGAATGTCCTCAGTAGCACTCTGGAAGGCTCCTGGGTGCTCCTTGTGTTGCTTCCTCTGTACAGAACCAGATGTCTTGTGCACTTGGGGGTTGTTATGTCTTGCCAGGCAGCAAGGAAGCCCATTCCTGCCTCAGAACAGCTGAGAACAGACATGCTTCTGTGAACTAACTGTGACATGAGAATTAATCAAAATGTATATAGCCTCCCATACGAAGAGGCTTTTCTGGAGCTGCAGTGCATTGTCTGCAAAGAGAATTTGCAGTGTGGAACTGAGAGAGCACTCAGGGTACAGCAGGTCAGACCATGTACCAGCATATACAACCTTAGCAGAGCTGCCACAGCACTGTCTGGATGCAGAGATACTAAAATCCTTTGAGGAAACCATGCCCTTCATTCACCTAATATTTATTACTTTTAAGGTAGACTGAAAGTAGCAGTTTGGCCCTAGCAAATCAAAATATTCAAATTATTTGTTGTTTCAAATGAAAAGAAATATTTAATAATAATGATAGAAACATTCCCTGCCTTCAGTAACTGGAGAGAACCCCACCCTTTCTCCATTGTCTGTTCTAGTTATCAACTAGACCTAAAGCAGTTCCAAACATAAATTAAGGTCTCCAAAACGTTTCCTCTAAAGGCTGATCTAGAGTATTCTCTCACCTGCTCAGCAGCAGCAGTGGTCACATGGATCCCTTTTATCACTGGCCCTGAGCAGACGTGTCAAGTGCCAGCAATTCTTGCCTTAGAAGGGGCTGTTCCCATTACAGACAGGATAAATGTTCCTACACTGACAAGCCCTTAGTCTCTCACACCTGTTTAAGATTCTGTCAAAGCTTTCAGGTGCATTTCCAGAAACATTCATAAGTCTAAGTGCATTCTGATGAAGATGACTAGCTGTAGGTCTTAGCCCACTGCATTGATGGTGATGAAACATTTCCTCATAGTGCTGCTCTTTGAACACTAAGAAACTGGACAAACCTTAAAATGTGGCCTCAAGCTTGGTCTACAAAAGACATCTCTGGCAGCTCTCTACCATAATTGCTGTACTCAGGGAAAGGTTTTATGCTCTTTCCACTTACAAAACAGGGGATATGGAGAAAACTAAGCAAAGATTACGCTCTGGGTGAAATTCAGAGGTGGGCTTCATTCTTGCTTGATGAGGAAATCAGAAGAATCTCTTTCTGTAACAGAGGCCAGCAGCCAACAGAATTACCTGTGTTATATCCTACTTTGAAAAGTGTTTGATATAAATAAACTAAGACAAATGTTACTCTCCTACTTATTTAAAAATATATATATATTTAAGCACTTCTGTCTTTCCCAGTAATACTATTCAATTTTATTCCAGTTGCTTTAGAAACAGCAATCATGCACCATGGACATCACAGGCAGACTATGTCCTTACAAAATCTGCTTTTACATTCACCTTGACAAATGAGCAAACTGCAGTACTGAAAAGCCTGGTGTTGGGTAACTAAATAATAACCAAGTTCCATCTGTCTACATGAGATAATTCAAGAGGCTGCAAGTACATGACGATTTGATCACTAAGATCCCCAAGAGAGTGCCACTGCTGCAAGTGGAAATACCTTTCCTCTAAATTCTGAGCTTTAATTTTTTTTTCTAGTTGTGTAGTTTACTATAATTGGTCACTCTAACAGCCTTCACAGGATACCTTCAGGAAAAGAAAAATACTTCTGACAGTTACTTGCCAATTTTTTAGACACTGACATTACAGGAAGTTTCCAAAGCAGCTGATAATTTTTAAAAGTATTACAGGAAGTTAATAAATGTTTACATTCAGAAATTGCTGGATCACAAGCAGTGGACTTTTTGCCTAGAAAATTTTAAGATGCTGAATATTAGAAGGGCTTGTTAGCAATTCCAGTAAATGCATTTTCTTTTTTTAAAGTATGCAGTATATTTTGATAGTAACAAAACCTCAGAAGTGTATGCAAAACTTACAAGCACTTGACAAAACCAGAAGCCTCATATGTTGATTAAACAATCCATTTGATATTATTTGTTTGCCTCTAATGTTATGAATTAATTTTTTCAAGTGTAGTGAGAATTACAGTATTCCAATATACTGAACAACCTTCACAGATGATCCAAAGCTGCCTCTTGATTTTTCCTTTTTGTTTTTTTAATTAATCAGGTGTACAAAAGCAAATGATGGATTATTAGTTGAAAATTCAATCACCCATGTATAAGCAAAATTTGGGGATATATGAGATATCTAAGATACTTTTTCTACACAGCTGATTTTGCTCTAAATGTACCTTAATAATCTATCATTAAGAAATGAACATAGTTTAACACTTAAAACAGGTACATGTTGCATATCATAAAATATGTTATATTTTCAACACAATGTATAACAGAGAAACAATGATATGAATGAAAAAATAAAGGTAAAGATCCAAACTGAAAAATGTGAATAAATATCAGCATCTGAAAAGTATGAGAATAAAAATGAGGGAGTGTGTGTGGGTCAATCCTGCACTTCCAGAGGAAAATTTCAAATGATTATTAGGAGCAAAGAGAGTATATTAAAAGCATAGATTCACACAGGTTCATGGGGTTTACAGCCAAAAGAACTCAGTGCAACCATCCAGCCTGATCTTTCCCAGACTGTATTTCCTATACCAAATGAAAGATCTCTATGGTCGTGTAAGCAAATCTTTTAAAATTTATGTTAGCTACTGACAAAGAGTTGTTGCATAATAAAGAATCTCCTGAGCTCCTGTGGCAATTTCCTTGACAGGCAAAATGTTGCAATCCACTTTCTTGGTAAATCTCTCTGGTAGTGTTCAAGACTGCAGAATTTGGTGTCACAAGAACAGATTCTTTTCACACAGATAATAGGAATTGTATTTTACCCTCATTTTAACTTCTGAGTAGAATATTCTTGACTGTGGAAGAGATGTAAAAGATTCACAGCTGAGGAGAGGCTGCTTCCACTGTTTGTTTTTTTTTGAATTTTGGAATAATTCTTTGATCTATCACTTCTATTATTTTCCACCATCTATCATTCAGCAACAGCACAAGCAGACCACTGGGTGTAGGAATCATGTCTGAACAAAGAGTTGAGGAACTTCTCAGAGCATACAAAACAGCAAAAGTGAAGAAGAAAAAAGCATGAGAGAAATATATTTGCAGAATGCGCTCTACTGGGTGGGTATGTCCTTTTCCACTCACACAGACTGCTTGATTTTCAAAGATTCTTTACAAACACCAAAGCATGTTTGCCTGGATTAGAATTATCTTTCACCAATTGTAGAACCAGCTGGATCTTTCTTTTTCAAGGCTTATCAAAGTTCAATTGACTCTGGCAAGAATTAGTCAGTTATTTAACTGCTAGTTTGTGACTTTGGTAAACTTTGTACCTGGTGTTTAAGACTTAAAGTTTATATCTGGTGTAAGTGCCCATTGATTAACATCTCACACCATGTTTATTCCTGTGCAGGTTTGGCTCTCTCAACTTACAGTTCCTGAAATGCCAGAACTAGTAGCCTGTGTTACTATTTCATAAAACAGCTCAAGTAAAACGCAAGGCAGCACATTGCACATAGAATTACTGGGCATCTTCTAGGAAGGCTTCATTTTTCCAAGAAAAAAATCAATTGCCTGTTTCTTACATTATTTTCTGAGAATAGGGTAAGGCTTGTGAAAGTTGAGGTTACCCAGCACTGGAAGATAACTCAATTTTACATGCTTATTGTAGATGATTAAAGTGGAGACAACCTTTTCATACATGTGCAGTGCTGTAAACTATACTGACTGAAAGGCTTAAATCCAAAAACCTCATGCTTTCTCTTAAGCTTCACACAGATGAAAACATCAGCACAGTGAACTAGGCACTATAACTACATGCCCTAACCCTTAGTAAAGAAGAAACTTGAATTAGGATCCAGTGCCAAGTTTAGCAACCATTTTCATCCATATGTATTTTAGTATCTACCCCAACTGCATAAACTGGTATGGCATTTGAGTCTACTCAAAACCAGTGATGAACAGTACAGAGATTCTTACTTGCTGAAACCACTCTAGTTATCACCTAAAAATCTCACAGACATGTCTGCTGCAAGTGACCAGTGAGCTTTTAAGTAATTATTAAATAATTAAACACAATATCAAAGCCAGAAAAAATTTTAGAAATGGTTACTGGAATATTATTCCAAGATCTTAAACACAGATTCAATTTTAAGCTTGCAAACATAATTTTTAAATTTACCTGAAATCTTAGCTTGATCAAATTAAGCATACAAAAATTCAGATTTCTGGAGGTGTGCTGAAGGCTGTTCAGAGCAGTTTGGTAGGCCCAGCAGTCAAAATAAATAGCTGCTACTGTGAATTCACATTTGAAAACTGCCTCCGCAGTATTTCTCTTTTCTCAGGAATCACAGTGCTCATGCTTAGATTAGTGAGGCCATACCAGTTCTCCTTCTAACCATGCAGACCTGGACCTGTCTGTCTAGCAGATATGAGCATCAAGAAGGCATTTGATGAAAAAGGCATAGGAAGTCTCTAGCTGCAGAGAAGAGATGGTTTGAAGCTTCTGTCACTTAAACCTAGCACTGATCTGTCCTCCTTTTCTCCCTGTGTGGAAATCCAGCCCATGCTAAAACCCTGGGATGAGTCGCACTCTTTGGATACACCCACAGAACCATGGATGGGAAAACTTCTATATAAATAGTATGTTAGTAAAAATGAAACTGAAACCAAATCCAAAACCAGAACAAACACCCTACACCTCACCATTTTGACTGCTTTTTTTTCCCCCTTCAAATCCCAACCAGGGAGGATGAGTCTGGAATTCAAGGTTAATAAAGCAATATCTGGAGACTGCTATTCTCTGGTAGCCTGTCACCCATGCACAGAACTCCCTTTCTTGCTTGGAACAATAAACAAATTAATTTCTATTTCCTAATACTACTTGCTTGTTTCTCTTGAGTTTTCCTAGCAACCAGTAGCAATGCAGATACAACTACAGGGGACCGTAATCACAGTGCAGTCAGCAAAGAACATTTTAGACTTCAAGCACTTTTCAGCCTCTTTTGCTTCCCAAGATTTCTAACCTATGAAAATTTCCTAACAAGAGCAGGATAGGATGGACCCTTTTTCTTAATAGACGGTCATTTTGCAGGACAAGAAGTTTTGCTAACAGGAAAATGTTATTAGTGCTGGCTAAGCAATGGCTTTCATGATGTAGCATTTAATTAATAAATGTAATTTATATACACACAGTGAGCCATAAAGATGACAGTATGCTCCCAGAAGATTTTTTGGCAATTAAATTCTGTATCTTCCCAGGCATTATTCTCTGTGCTCAAAGGAAAATATTGACATCTCCTCATTTTTATTTACTTTTTTTTTTTATTTCAGACCCTGCTTATAAACAGGGTACACTGCCAAAAACTGTGAAAGAGAAATGGAAATATCATGTTAATGCTTTTGGAACACATTACTTACTGTGGTGGCACAGTGGATGTCTTTCCATACATTGGCTTCCCTGGAGAGATCTGAGACTTCAAAAAGGTTATCAAGAATAACTTCCCCAATCATGTCATGTCTAGAAAATCTGTCAAAATCATAAACACTGAAATGCAATTTCCTGTTGCTGAGTTGATCATAGGCTACAGGAAACTGAAAGGTTTCATCAAAGACAGGATTTAATGTCTTTCTGTGAACTCGTGTCTGAAACTTCTTTTTCCTATCTGGAAGCAGATAAATCTTAACGTACGGATCAGATGTTCCCGTGAAGTCTTTAGCAGGCAGATCTAAGGCTTTCACAATTGTGACAGCCAGAAGTTCATTCTCATAATCATACTGGAGAGTGAAGTTCAGTTTTCCACATGTTTTCACATCTTCTTGTTGCCCGTCAGAATCCACAGACTTCTGCTTGTAGAGTTCTGGTTTTATTCTCCCAATGCTGGTTGTGGTCTCTCCCCTCTGCAAAACCGGGCCTGTCCCCATGTTAAAATCAACACTGGACACTTGCATCTGCCTTGGCAAGTGTCTCCTGAAAGAATTGTGCCTGCACACACACACACATACACACACACACATAAAACAAGCCATGGTTATCTCTGGGAAAAGACCATCACTCAATAGAAAATATAAGAACAAATTAGTGAAGGCTTCTGTCTTTAATTAAAAAATAATCCTCTCCACACCCTCTTCAGTGTTTTGCAAGTGTTAAAGCATCCTTGAGAGGAAATGATTGTTCAGAATTAATTTCTTGGCCCAGGAGACACCCACTGTCTCGGAAATAAATATATTTATAACTTTGCTTTCAGACTATGCAGCTGAAACTGAATTCATGTTCTTTCACAGAACAAGTTGACAGTTCCAACAATGTATGATCCCACTGTGCTAGGGCCTGAGTAAAGTAGAGTAAAACAGAAAAAAAAAAGGGACTTGCAGTATTTTCATCAGTACTCCCTAGGTTTTGGAGGCATTCCAAGGTGGTTTTCCAATTAAATATTTACCAGCCTTTACACTGATGACGGTGAAAGGCACCTGAAAGGGAAATGCAGAGCAGTGCTTTGCCATCCTACAACGTTTTATATACACCCGCTTTGTGTCTGCTACACTGAGGTGCAGGCTGCCTTCTCCAAAAGCACTGGGAACACTTTGTTCTGCCTGCAATGCATTTCAGAGTTTTGGTCAACATTTTTTTGGCCATTTTTCCTCTTTTTTTTTCCCTTTTGTTCTCCTGGTCTGCCGTGCAGTGTCTTAGAAAGCTGATTCCTTTACCACAAGCAAGAAACAGTATGTTAAATTCCTTGTAATTCTGAATACAATGTTGCATAAACATATGTATTTATGGGCTTATCTTTGCTCATGAAAATGAATGGAAAGTTCTGCTGTTCCTACCAAGAGTGAAATCAAACCCCCGGCGTGCCATACAGCCTCAGAGCAGTATAAAAACACTGGTCAAAAAGCTTCACAACATTTATAGGCAGCAGATGCCATAATGACTACAACTATCCAGTTTATTTTTTAGGCATTTTCACATTTCCCTGCTACTTCCCTACCGCAACAATCTGTGCTGCAGAAGCTTACTACGTCCTCCTGTGAGCACACTGAGTTGCCATTAAAGAACAATCCGATTGTCAGAATTTCCTCTGCTTTTTGCAATCAATTGCTTATTAATGCCATACGTAGCCTTGCCTTATTGCTTGGTTTCCCTGTGGTGTTGTGTGCTGAAAACAAGGGGTGTCACAGCTGAGTGTTTCTTGCTTTAAATCAGAAATGCAGATTGTCCATTTGAAAGCAATCAGGACTCGTTTCATAGATACTGTTTGCCTTTTTGCTGTAAGTGAAGAGGTTGCAGAAGGCATGAAGCACAAAACTGCTGCAGTTCAGCTGAGCAGAGATACAAGAGCATAATCTGCAGCTATTAAATAATAGACAAGAATGTTTCCCCTTTCAGCTGTTTAAGTCCTGCTAGGTGCAGGGAGCAGTCCTAGCTCAACACAAGAGCAGGGGAGGGAGAGCTTCATAGCCTAGACTTGAAGTAGCTCAAAAAAATCCAGGTGTTTCGATCTCAAATTTAGATGAACGTACACCCCTCTTGTAACATACTTTCCCTTTCTTTCTTTACAGATAGACAACTTGAAAGATTTTCTTCTCTCTTA
>VZTZ01038955.1:0-39508 GCA_013400955.1 Drymodes brunneopygia
AGGGAAGGGAAGGGAAGGGATGCACAGCATCTATCATCCCAAATTGGTTGAGACATCAATGTAGGCAGGATGGACACACATTGATAGTTATAACGTTTAATGGTATTTTCTTGTCTTTGTCTTACATTTTCTATCACTTTCTACTGTAGCAAATGTATTTTTAACCCTCACTTTTACTGAGTAAATATATTCTTTTGTTCTTATATTTTATCTTTTACTAACAATGATTATGAGTTGATATAATAAATGCTGGGCAATTCACATCCTACAAGTGAGGAATATAATTAGGAAATAGCAAGTTACTCCTGAAGTGTTATGTATCTTATTGAAATTTACATTTTGTGGGACACTAGGGGGCTGATCATCTAAAACTTATGACGACTGTATATATTTGATGTGGGACATGCACATGCAAGGATCTTCTCATCTTCTCATGCTATTTTCTTACACCCTGTATACCAAGTATTTTTGCCATAGTTTGATACCTTAAACAGGGTGATTCTGTGGCCCAAACTTGGCTTTTGTGTAACAGTTTTAATGCATGTTTAAACATAAGTGCAGGCAGCAGGGAAGCTCTAGGGAATGGCAGTGAAGAACACTTGGACCTGTACTGTCCCTGCATGCCCTTTTCTGCTGCCTGGTTGGCCTGGGATGGAATGGGATCTACCAGTATCCTCCAGTGTGATCCTGTTGGGAGGATAATTCAACCAGACTCCTTTCTATGGATGGGGAGAAAGGCAAAGCCTCATAAGACAAGGCAGTGGAAAACCTGAAGGCAGCTCCAGGCTAGCAAGACTTGTAGAAAAAGCAGGTCAGAAAGCAGCCCTGTCTTTGATGGATGGAATTTTCATGGAAAACAAAAAACCTGATCTACCCTACAGCTGCTGGGCTGTCTAGCTGAGCTACATTGCAAATTGACAGTATCTACATTAATTAGATGTACATTTCTGGGATAATGCAAATTTAAGCATGTGTGCTTACAAAGTCCTTAGAACCAGAAAGGAATACTTACAGGAAGTTTGTATTCTTGGCATGTGTTGATCAAATCTTCCATGAAAGGGTGCTTCAAAAGGAGTTCAACTGCAATGGGTGTCAGATCTTCAGCACCTAAATCTTGGTACATCTTAATGAAATTCTTTAAGTAAAATAATATGTGGTCAATTTATTGTAAAAAAAAAAGTTGTGGAAAAGCAAAGATCACAGCATATTTTTTAACATATGATGAAAGCTGCAAAACCATCCTTGAATCAATCTGCCTACCGTATCATAGCTGTCTGCCTTCTCTCTAAATCTATGATAATCTTCATTGTTACTTCTTGCAGGATGAAATACTTGGAGTAGAGATGCCACTGAAATAATTCCTTCACCTGTATAATTCAAGACTTCTTTTTCATCCTCTATTGAAATCTTTTCATTTGACAATATGTTGGGGCTTGAAGAATCCTAAAAAAATTAGGCACAGGTATCATATTTGGGGATAAACAGTCTGTTAGTAGATGATCTGTTTCAGTTAAACACCCATTAAGAACCAAAGCATTACAATTCCAAACTTCAGTTCTTACCAAACAAAAATCATCACCTCACACAAAATTATCTACTGCACTGTAAGATGGAGGAATAGATCTTGACAATGCAGAAATATCCATAATGTTGGCATTACCAGAAATTTAATAGACAGCTTTTTCCAGGAATGTGGCAACATCGCATAGAAAAACTAGTATTTCTCAGAGCAACAAAAACCAAAAATATTTAATAGTTACAAACTACAATACCAAGAACTTTATTTAAGGAATAAACTTGCCAATTCTGGATGTTCACATGAAAAAAACCAGGATGAATTTTCTAGTCCAAATCAAGGAGTCACTGCAGGAACTATTTTGGCCAACAGTTAACCAGCTCTCCACAGAAAGAGGTATTTCCTAGTTTATGCAGAAAAATTAAGTTTATTTTAAGCAGGCAATTAGGTAATTTTGTGGTGATATTAGAGCTGCTCAAAGAGAAAAAAATCCCCAAAACTGAACAAAGAACTTACTGCAGAGATTTGTGAGCACAAAGATGAGAATGGACCTCACACAGGTGAACAATGCTTTGACTAGATTATACCACAATGTAGACTAACTACTAGCAACAGGAATTTGCACGTTAATTGAACAAACTATTTCTTTCCTCATTAGGAGGAGAGACTGCTGAGGTTCAGTCACACTTGTGCTTCATGCCTTGGGCCTTAATACATTTCATTTTGAGCATAGGAGGAGTAGAGTCATTTATACAGTCTTTTTAACACACAGTAATCAAGATTACAGAAATATTAGCACTGAAGGTTTTTGGTCTCGCATTGCTTAAACTGAGCTGTGAGACCTACACAACCAATAATAACATTATTTAGACTTAAAATGAAGTTAGTAAAAGAAATCTCAAGAATATGTTTGCCTTAACTTCTCCTAACAACATGAAGGCTTCAAATGTATTTCTGTAGGCAGACACCAATGAGAAGTCATTACAATTATCAGAACAAGAAAAAGAGAAGAGGCAAATTAGGTGAAGTTCTGTAAGTGCCTATGTATGAGCCAGTCACCTAAGGTGCAAAGCTCCTTAGAATGAGCTGGATAACTCTTTTTATTTCACTGATGAATGTTCCACTGATAATATTTACTAAATTTCCAGTACCCGGAGTGAGAACTGGGAATATTTAGACCACATGTAAACAGCCACGGGGAAACAAAGGTTTAGGTTCTTAATTTGATGTGGAAAACTACTTTGGATGTCTTCAGGGCTCTGTGTATTTGACAGAGCTTGGCTCAAACATGACCTGATATCAATGCACAGTTTCATTTTTGTGCCCTTGTGTTGGTGGAAAAACCTTCATGAAATGTTGACTCTACTAAAGCCTATAGAGAAAATCATTCACTTCAGCAGTACAGGATTTCTTTTGTTGTCTTTTGTCCATATTCAACATTATTGTTGAAGTACATAGGCATGGAACACAAGGCAAAAGAAGAAAGAAAGTATTAAAATGATGTTTCAACAGTCCAGTTATTCTGTGCAGCAGCCTAGATGACTATAAAGTCAAAGAGAATCCACACAAGATTAATTTAACATCTAATTCTTGGGCATTTCTAGGTTTCTGAGGGACTCTCTAAGAAGAATTAAGCACACAGTCTATCTGTTTAATGCACTGTGAGACCTACATCAGACACAGCACAGATTCACAGTCAATGCCTTCAGTGAGAAAGCAGGCATGTGGAAATGCTCAGGTTAGATGGGACATCTCTTTCTCCTCAGAAATCCAGTTAATTCTGGGCTGAAGGCAAATGCTCCGCTTCACTTGTGACTCACAGCCATAAGAAGTTGTTGGCACATAGGTGATAATGACACCAAGCAGAAAATGGCAGGAGGAGAACAGGTTGTGTAGCTTTATATCCAGTAAGATGAAAGTTAGAACTTTCCACCAAAATACGGAAAATGAATACCATGATAACTAATTGGGAGCATTCTGTGCTCTCCTTCTTCCTATGAAATGTGGAAAGGAAATTGTCTTATTCAGTCTCTCCAGTGTACAAAAACTCTGTTGTACCAAACAAAACACAGGGAAGTATAATAACTTCAGTCATTTGAAATTATGAAATGCTATTTTGCATATGTATATGATTAACCTGTGTAGTAAAATAATGCCTTTTCTATACTGTTTCTAGAGACCTCAATTGTACTTTAAGTCCTGAGCAAATGCTGGAATCACTGTAGTTGTGGCAGGGCAATGAATCATTTTATTACCTGGAGCAGTAACCTCTTTCCAAGGTATGTACAGATAAAGAATTTATGTCTCAAAAAATGACTTATACTTCAATATTAGTAACTGATGCATGCAGTGGACTAATTGCAGTTTTAAGACATTAAAAATAAAAATATACTCCAGAAATACTAATAATGTTCAAATGACAAGTTTAATTTGATGTGACAACGCTCATTATGGCTGAAAAAATAATTTTAAAATTATTTTGTATGAAACTAGTTATTATTAATCCTTCTGGTTTACATATAAACATAAACACTTGGAAATAACACAACAAAGATGTGTCTGAATACCCCAAATAAACATAGTGGAAAATAAAGTAAGATCAGCAACAATATCAGGTCTTGAGTCTTGGGAAAACACTGCTGTAAGTCACACTGCAGCCTAATTCCCAGGGACTGACAGCTGGTCAATTAGGCAAAATAATTACTTCTATTCATATGCACAAGGACTAGTCACCAGTTCATATTGTAAACATTCATTACTGGCAAGCAAATTTCCAGATTTTGAAAGAATCTTTCTGAGTATTATTACCAACACAATGTTCCAATGAATTCAGTGAGACTACTTGTAAGGACTGGAGCTACCCAGGATAAGTAAATACAGAGAAATCTGGTTAATTTATAATTTGAAAGTACTACTACTATTCTCTAGTGTTTTTCTGTAATATTTTACCACACATGGAAGGGAAGTTTCCTTTTTTCTGTTAATATATGTTCCAGTTGCAATGCTAAGTGCTCTGTATACACCTTCAACTGGGTCAGAGTGGGAGGCAAAATAAAGCAGCATCTTGATATAGTCCAGCAGAGTAGGGTCTTTTCTGGTATCCGCAAATAAACTGAAGAAAAACTATAAAAGGGCAAAAATAAGCAAATTAATTTCTATAAGTGGAATTAAATGAAATACAAATCAAGGACTGGAAAGAAAAGGATGACAAAGGATGACATACAGTAATGACTGCTAATAAGAGCTACGATACTTAAGAACATGTTGAGGCTGTACAAATCAAGGCTGTAATAAGTAATAAATGCGTGTTAAGTAATTCAAGGAAACAGAAATTGAATTTCACAGAAAAGGGAGAAATTAATAAAACCTTGCATCATGACAAATATGTTCAAAGCATTTTTTGTATTCAGATTATTATTAGCCCCCTCTTTCATGGAAAATTCTATGAGCTCAGATGCAGTGATCATTTGCCTCCCATTCTTTATAAAGCTGGTTGATGTGTAGCAAAATTAATGCCATTCAACTAAGAACAGGAGTAATTAAGTCTTTCTGAGCAGACTATGATTTAGAATACTCAAGGCTGATTCTTGGATTCCTCTCTACATTATTCTGAAGCACCACTTCACCTGAAAAAAAAATCCAAAAATGCAGCACATATTGAAAAACAGAGACCCAAAACTCTCTGAAATGAGACTTCTCATGTTTGAATAGTGATCTCTTCAGAATACCTATGTTTTCAGTTACCTTTACGAGGTGTTTTAGCCTTTCTAAAAGCACAGGTTCTTCACAAGTTTCTGTTATGCTTTGATCTTCATTTCCATTAAACCATAAGCCAAGCTGATATAAAAATAAATAAATAAAAAGTTTGTTCATTTTCACATGTTGAAATAAGGTCGTCTTCATACTGTAGCTGTTCAACAGACCGGTTACTAAGAGCCTAATTTCTGGACTTAATCAAACTGAATTTGTTTTTAATATACAATGACATGAGAACAATTAAGCAACTGATTGTAATTGTAACACATACTTGAGAAATTACTGAAAATTAAGTAGGATAGAGGTGAATGTATGTTTTTGAAAAAAGCGAAAATTAACTACATAGTTGTAAATCCATGCTGCTGAACAAGCAGAATATGATACAGAGTTCCTACGCATGTTCTGTTTCTTCCTTTTAGGATATCCTTTGCTAACCCCCACAGCTTTTGTCCAGACTGTACTTTTTAGAAGAAACTGTCCATACAATTCAGTATGATGAAGGATGGAGGCATGGCTCTCCCCATGCTTGCGTGCTCCCAACAAGATGACCAAGAGTCCTAGAGAGCCAGAGCTGCACTGTAAATTAAAAGTGCTCAGAAACAATTCTGTTGTACCAGACTCTAGACATAGGAAAGATCAGCTAGATCTAAAACAGGACAGGCATGAACAAACTTCCTACACAAAAACTCACTTGTGTGAAATCACACCAGGTTGTACAAACAACATCACAGTAGGGACAACCCAGCATCATTACCTGGGGATGAGCCCTAGCACTGTGTAGTTTACCAGTATAGGTGCAGAGAGAAAGAACAGGTGAAGCAGCTCAAATTCTCAGTGGAAGGTTATTCCTGCTATTCTCAGTGAACATTCCTTGTCTTTGTGTCTTGTTAAGACAGTAAGAAAAATGCCATAAATTTCTCAAAAATAATGCAACAAAGATTGCAATAAAATCAATTCAGATTTCCTAATCAATCAATCAATTTATTTGAAATTAGAGGGCTAAACTTACATGTGACAATTTCTGTTCCTGTTCTTCTCATAACTGCGTATGCAAAAGTTCTAAACCACAAAACTGCAAGGCTCATACACAGCAGATACACAAGCAATATGAATCAGCTGCAGACCAAATTCTTCGGAGCAATGCAGATGGTTGAACTGAGTCACTTTGCACAGTCTCTGGAGGTTTCCACAATGGTCCCTAGATCACCTGTGTTATGTGCCTACCTACACAGTACTCTTCCAAAGAAGGAGCTTCAGCTGTGAAGTCATCTGAACTGTGTTTGTGAACTTTTTAAATTCCTTTTAGTCTTTAAGCAACTTAGACTGTAGATTCAGAATTATAACTCCCATGGAGGTTTGGAAGAACCAACAGAGAGTAGGTGCATAAGCAAATCAAAAGGTAGTCCTCATAATACTGAAGAGTTAATTAGTTGCTTGGTTAATATTATATTTGAAATAGGATCCTGTGCTGAAAATGTACATTCTCGGTCTGCATGTCTTGTAACTGTTAGCTTACTTGTAAACTCTTCAGTAAAACTTACAACAATAGAAAAATAAATGCACATAGACCTGCACTTCTTGTGGGTTTTCTTGGCTTTGTTTCTTAGAAAGTCTGTGGCAGACAGGGATTGGCAGGTGCTCCTAGAAGTTTTAAATTCATCAAAGAAGTTCTGAAAATGACAGGCCTCTGGACTAACACAGACCTAATTCATCTTTCTTTAAAAACCAACACCAGATGATTGGAAAACAAATTACAATAAAGCTTCTATGAAATTTATTCAAAGCAGTTTGCAAATTATATTTCGCATCACCAAACAAATACAGAAACTGGTAAGACTGGGGTACCTATAGACACTAATATGTGCATATTTATGATACTTACAGCTTGTATGGCCTGAGAGAGTGAACCAGCAAGTATTCTAAGTATTATTAAAAATGCAAAGTAAAAATAAGAGAAAATGAGCAGAATTTTCTGAAAAACAAAAATGTACTCATAATACTCTTTCTGAAAAACCTTGCTAAACTCTGTCACAATTCAAATAGAAGTTTTCTTCAGAGAAACAATCAAAGAATTTTATAATTTTCCATGTATTCAAGGTTTGAGGAATGATCTTAACTTGAGAAAATTTGGAAAAATTGGAGAAACATTTAATTAAAATGCAGCTGATGAGATGAAACTGAAATCCTTATTTTTGCTTAGAGCAAATTATCTTATTCGGTGTCAAGTAAGTTAATAGTCATCAAAGTGCACACAGAATGGTTTCTTTAAAACAGAAAGGATTTTCACTTGAGATTAATTTATGGGAAAAGTAGGAAAATCAAGTTAAAAGTATGTTTAATTAGCCTGATTTGTGGAACTATGGACAAGATACATATTAGGCCATCAATTTCCTGAAAACGCTTTGCACTAGAAAGCTCCCTCAAACCTAAAGCATTTTAAATTCAGACTGAGTTTCTCAGGTGAATGAATCAAACAACATATCATTCGATTTAGAGAGTTTAACAAAATAAAACTTGATTGAGAAAATAAAGGTATTATAACCTGTATATAGTGTTCCTGTGTGACAAAGCCTGATCCAGTGACATCAGCAGACTTGAAGCCATGCAGTGTTTTGAGGAGTTGTGTCACAGATGGCACTGGCCAAGGCTGTGCTGCTGCCAGCAGGAATTTGCGCCAGTCAGTAAGTTCTGAGTGCACCGTGAATTCAGATGCCAGATTTTGTAACTATAAAACCAAAATAACAAATACGGTCAAACGTGTGCATAAACATACTTTTTCGAAATCCTATGTATCCTTAGGTCCTTTCCTGGACAGGATGGACAAGGTTCTGCAGTGAGATCTCACGTTTCTATAAAAGGCATTTATAACTAAACAAAATAGGCCATGGGCCACTGTGTGTCGACTGCCATGTGCAGTTGATATCTCTCTAAATAAACACCCTGAGTACCCAAATAGGCATCTATATCTACACTGCTTATGAGATATCATCCCTTAGAACATGCTAACCCCTGAACCATGCTCCGTCTTGTGAGAGTACCAAGAATTGAACTGACAATTTAGCAGCATGAACACAAAATCCTTGGTCCTGTGCCTTGACCCTGTTACTTTTACAGGTGTCCACCAAGTGGCTTTTCACCACTCCAGCATTTCCAGTTAGAAAAAGTCATGGTAGAAAAGCTGCTTTGCACCTTGGTGCATGTGTGTTTGTACCAATGAAGCTGTTACATGTATTCAGGACAGGAGAACACACAAAATCTCCTGACAGAGCATTGCAAAAGCTGTGTCTGCAAGGGGGAACCAAATCACAAGAGCCCTACTGCACCTCTGCACTGCCTTCTGCCCCACACCCACATCTCCCTGACAAGGGAAGCATCTAGGTAGCTCCAGATGGAGTCTGAGAGGAAGCAATGTGTTCACAGGAAGAAGAGTCTGGGGTAGCACAGAGGGAGACAATTTGGTGACTTTGTAGATGTCATCTGTCCTAACATTGGCTGGAACAACACTGCTTTTTATTAATTGAAAATTGATTTGAGATTCTATTAAGTCACACAGTGATGAAATGGCAAGTTCAGATCAGAATAGCTGCAAAATAAATACCTTAGCTTATGCTTTGGGAATTTCCTTTTGTAAGTAAGTTCTTGCTTCCATGATAAATTTTAAAGTCTCATTTAAAAATGGTTCTTTAAGGGAAGAAAATTCTATTATTAAAATAAAGATAGGATTTATAAGCACTAAAAGTTCTCAAAGAATGCAGAACATGGGATACATGCACATTTGGTCTATCAATAGACAATATTTGACTAATAGCTTTCCTTGTATAATTAACTTCCTGTGCTAAGACTAGGTTTTTATATAATCAAGATGACAGATGTGACTAGTTTTCACTAAACTCACTGGAACTACACCACTTTAAACTTTAACATTTTACTCATGCAGTTGATCTGTGTGAAGAATACATGAATAAAGCTGAGAAACCATGTGAAATCCAATTAAAATCTTAATGTGAATCATGGTTTACTGTCAGAAATAGTTACCAAAACATGCTAAAATGTTAGGTATTTTCATTCTCTAGGCTTACCAGCAATATCTGAAAGAGAAATTAATTCAGCATGGAAGATTTGGAAGGATTAAATTCTAAGTTTTCATGTTTTGAAATCTGAAAACCTTGGATGGTGTCTTAAGAACTGATATAATTTGCAAATTGTAAATACAGTGCTGACAAAATTTCTGGCACAGTGACTTCCATGATCCTTTCCTAGTGAAACGGAAGAACTTTAAAGAAAAACTGATAATGTCCTGTAATATTATAATCTTCGTTTTATCATAATGACAGTGCTTCTTCTACACAAATACTCCAGTTGAAGAGAATATAGGGGTTAACTTACATCTGCAAGAGTTAAGTTCTTCCATGCATCAGGAAAGCAATTTATTCCAAGATTCAAATTAACCAAGCCACTAACAGTTTCAATAAACACTTTCTTTGGTATAAAACCTAATAAAAAAATCAATATAGAAACATGTTTAGCCTTTTAAATAGACTTCTTCTGTAAAAAAAAATCTGTTTTTAAATTTTAATGACCATATGAGAAAGTTATTTACTTTCCTATTATGCACTATTGATAAAGCTAATATTTTCCAAACCAAACATAAAATCTTTTAATCTAAAATTAATCATGTGTGACCTATCTACTAGCAAAATTTCAAATATTTCACTGCACTTAAATTCTTCTGGTACTTGTCCTGATCTGCATTAAGATCACTAATCCATCCCCACAAGGTCTACACTGACAGTTAATGAGCATTCACAGATACCAATCTCACAGAGTTCTGTGTATTGAATACCTACCAACATTTTCTTCCACTCTGCTCTATTTTAATCGATCATAAATCTATCTTCACTCTTTAAAGCAAGTGTATGCTAGAGAATAGGGTGAAAAACATGCACTGTTGTCTGTTGAACTCTGAAACAAAATTTAACTGTTTCAAAAGCTTCTCTAAACTCACACGTCATCGTTAAAAATAGCTCCATTAATTTTATTTTAAAGAAATCCTAAGAAAAAAATTAGTGAAGTGCAGCAAACCCTATTTGTTTCTCAGTAGGAATAGATTTGCTTATGAGCAAAAAGAAACTTCAAACTTCATGGATGGTATTAAAACACAAAATTATGTATAAAAAATTTTAACAGACAGATATGAGTCTTTTCTTTCAGAATTGGACTTTGCTGGGTCAGTGAGAGTTCACTGCAAAATCTCTGCACTAACAACAAAAAATGTAAAATAAGTTTCAAGTAATTTAAATTTTGAGAGATAATGCTGATTTGGTCAGGTTGTGAACAATTCCATGCCATCAAACTAGGAGTTTTCAGATTACCTTTAAAAGCAAACACAGTCAGTGAAATACTGAAAAGACTTACTTATTTTTGCCTTTTTCCAGTCAAACTTCTTTTCCATTTGAAAAGGCAAAGCTGTGCACATTCTATGGCTAAGACACTTTGAAGTGAAAGAGTGAAGCGAAATTTAGGTTTGTGAAAAAGGTATGTGATAGGAATATAAAGAATGTGTTTGAATATTAATTTCATTGTGTCATTATACAAAATCAATTTGCCACTTTGAATTAATAGTCTGCATCTCTGTAGACCTGTTTATCTCCAATCAGGAAAACCAGGATTAATGCCCTCAGCATATCTTAACAGAGCAGAGAAATCCTACACATATATAAGCTTGGAGAGAAGAGGACAAAAATAGATTTGGGAAGCTCAAAATGTGTTGGGACAGGAAGAATGAAGGGAGAAACACCTGTACTTGAAGCCTTAGTATCCACCCACAAATTTCAGCATTAAAGCAAAAGCTGGGGAAAAAATACTGTCAGACTGGTAACAGTGTTCTGATGTCACATCTTGAAAGTTTTTGAGTTATCTACATTGAGAAAGAACATCTTCTAAAAATTGTGATAAATCATGTACTGTTTCCTGAAGTACCTTGGACTGCTAATATAATAATTTTAAGGTAAACAGATTTTTTTTTTCATGAAAACTTCCAGCCTCAAGAATCAGATCCTTTCCATATGGCACAATGAAGCCTACGTCACAGAAGCATCATTACTGGGACACTTCATCTAAGATTCAATAAACCAGTTCATGGGGAGAACAGGCTATGGTCCATGAAGGAGCCAGTGAACAACAAAAAACAGGGAAAATTTTTACATCTTCTTTGCAGTCTCAGGTTTTCTAGTGCTTTACCATGAAGAGCCCAGCTAATTTTGATTTTGTTTTTAGCTAAACATTTTCCTTTCCACATTTGGTCATTGACAGTCCAATTTAGCTTTCTGTCACACTATCTTATGTTTTAAACTGTTCAACTCCTACTATGATTTCCCTATATGACAATAAAAGATGTAGTTCCTATATTTCTTATGAGTTTCTGACTTCCTGAAACAGAATTTAATTTTCTTCCCAGAATTATAAAAGGATACCAATATCCTCATATTACTTTTTGTGATGCTACATGACTTTATAAACATACGTTGAAAGTATCTGAGGGACAAGGAATTTAAAGAACTTGCATCAAAACTAATGTCTGAGATGAGATTAAAGGATTGCAATCTAAAACACTACTCACAACTTATATAAACTATATAATTGTTTATATTAACTACAGAATTGCTGATGTGCTGTCGGGCAATTTCTTTTACTTGACTACCTCCTCCTGAAACATCGGATGAGGAACAATTCCAAAGGTGTAGTAGTTTGAAATCTTCAAATGGACTGTGACTTAATTCCTCCTACTGGCATATGTAAGAGGAATGAAGGAGTCTCAGAGAAACAGAGGAAATCCCTCATAAACATGCAAAACAAGATATTAAATATGTTCCTCGCTGTGTTTTTAGGTATTTTGTCCAGGCTTAGTGGATTTGGGTATATATTACAGAGCACAGAACTGGTTTTGAGTGTCTGATGATAATGCCAAACAAAAGGTGACTCATCATTTCAGCTCAAGGGCTGTCACTGTTCCGTAATCACAGAGAGATGCTGAGAGTGGGCAGCTACACAGATGGTACCCAGAAAAGAATACTGGTGTCTGCAAATGGTACTCTGCAGGCCGTGAAAGAAAATAAGGTCCTCTAGGAAGGAAAAAGGAAAACAATTCCCAGAACTGGCTTTTTCCACTTAGCAAGGCTCATTTCAAAGTAGGTATGCTCTTTACAAAATCCTTGTTAAAGTACAAAATAAAAGAAACCAAACTTAATAAGTTTTAGTTGAATAATGTAGGAGACTGAATAGAAAATTAAACATTTTTAATTAGAAGGAGTAGCAAGTATCTTGTTAAAAGAATCAGTATTCATGAAGATTTTGAAAAACTGGAGAGATGGTCAGGGTCAGTGAGTAAGTTCCACCAGAAACAGATGAAAGTAAAGTACTTCTTGGAAATGGACTGCACAAATTGATACATTAATTACACTGCAGATAAAACAATTCAGGAAGAGACTTTGAGCACATTGGAGAACAGGATGAGAATTCATGGTGAACTTTAAAAATTGGAGATAAAGTCTAGAATAAAAGGACACTATCCAAAAAAGATAAATGTCAAGTGCCCCACTGGGCTGACACAATGAACTGAATAAATATCCCAAAGGGAATCTTACTGCCAAAGTAAAATTTCTATAGAAAAATCTCAAAGGATTACAGCAGATTACAATATTATGAGAAAGTAAATGGGAAGTCAATTAAAATAATCTTCTTTTTTTCCCCCCCAGATGTTAAGGCTTCCACTATAATATGACTTTGGAATCTCTAGATCAAGAAGGATGTATGTAAACCAAAGACTGCCGAAAAGAAAGCAGCAAGAAACATCACAGGCTTAGAAAACATTTCCTGAGAGGTCAGGTTGAAGGAATTCTGCTAGTTTCATGGATAAAAAGATTATGAGAAAACATGCCCCTGCCCTGCATCATGGAAGTGACTTCAGTGTTACAGATACAAACCCAACATTTTTTGGTTTTTCTTTCTTTTTTTATTTTCACCTGTTGGACATCCTCAGGGCAGATAGAAATTTTTTCTATCTCAACATAGTTGAAAACCTCCATTTGAAAACTTTGAGGGAAAAGAACCCTCTTGGTATTACATGATTTAAAAGAAAACACTTAGAATTAACAATTCTAATATATAATAACCCACATATCTAATAAGGTACTCAGTGAAATATGTATCCTGTTGCTTATTAGACAAAGTATATCTAAACAATAATTATTTTTTTAATCTGAGAAATCACAAGTTCAGATATTTTATACAACGCACAGTACTGATCTCTTTATCCGATCCCTACAGATTAAATCTCCTGAGTGGACAAACATGCTTTAATAAGACATTCCTTCAAAACCTACTCTATTTCAGACACACTGTTTATACCCAGAAGTTGCATGAACATCTATGCAAAACACCAAAAAGAGATTGTATGTGTATTTATGTACATATATATGCGTGTGTGTGTGGTATAGCATAGCACAGTACAGAACAGAGTTGTGTAGTACAGTGGGGTGTGGGGTATTGGGTATCTTCTGCTATTACTACATACATTTTATATTTAAAGTAGAAAGTTATCTTGATTTAGAAGAAGGTTGATTCAAAGGTAATTGACCTCATATTAATTTCTCCCAAATAACCTGTAGTTCATCTTCATTTACTGTTGGAGGAACTAAGAAGGATTTTTAATGATTTAATTTTTGCTATCTTTTGCTAGAAATCATTGCTATTTCCTAGATGGTAGAAATATATTCTGCTGGTATGCTTTACCTTTTGAAATTATCAGGTAGAAAGGTGCATTTAGAATATATGGGATTATGAAAATATATATTCTCTAAACCATACTCATTCTCAGCTCCTAGATTAAAAATCAAGATACAGTATTCTTACTGCAACCCTTGCAAATATTCTTACAGGGAAATAAAAAGTAGTTCAAGCTGCGAAGTGCATTAGTCATATCATGTCTATAAGAGTACTTGCTATGGGAAGACTAATTTGTGCAATTAATATTCAGCAATGGGAAAATGGGTCTGTTCTGCCTCTGTAGGGAAGTCTTCAGAAGGACAAGTCTGAGAAAGGTCATGTTAAAGTTCATCTGGTTTGCACATTCTGTCAGGGTCTGTACAGGGAGAGCAAGATTTAGCAATAGCATGGTATCTTCTAAAAATATTTTCTACTCTACCCAATGTTATGGAGTTCATGCTCTTCAACATCAGCTCAGCCGAAGCTGTATCTGGTGAAGCAGAACTAGCAGCTTCCATGCAGATAGCCCAAGCATGAGCTTCACTACTCTGGTGTGTGTTTATAAATTCAAGTTTGAAGTTATCAGTGCCAGAACAAAAATTATTAATATTTTCCCCCAAATCCACATCATGTTTACGACATGGTACACAAAACATTATTCCCCTTTCATCGTCATATTTTAACCAGGAATATTTTGTTAGCCATATTTTTAGAAACTGGTGATTCTTCTTTGTTTTCTGACGTTCCAAACCTTTCTTCTCTTTCCCTCTGTCACCAACTTCTCTGTTGCTAGAAGAATTACTCTTGCTTTTAAATTGCTTCAGTGCTCTTATGGCTATAATTTAAAAAGAAACAACTAAATATAAAACAATTTTTATGTGATAAAATATCAGTTATATCTTTCCTTTTTTTGTCCATTTTTATCTTGTTAACTTGGGACTAGAGTGTGACTTGAAATGAACAGCCATGAAAGAGAACAAGGAAAGCAGATCTACTCTTAAATCATTTGAAGGCTACCAAGGATTCTTGTAAAAAAAGGTCAGTTTTGACTTTTGACTATTAGAAGTTTGTCAGAGTACACAATCCATGAAGTGCAGCAGCATCATTGCTATTTTTGAAACAGAGAAGAGCAAAGTTATGAAGTGGAATTCAGAATGGTCTTTTAGGCAAAATGTCTCCAGAAAACAGTGCTGAAGTCACAAACTTATTACAATGTCCATTACACCTAGCATTAGCAGAAATGTTAACTTGGAGCAAATCTGTAAACACATAATTAAAAACCTGACACAGAATGCCTAAGATGCATACATAGTAGCTTACATGATCTTCTTAGAATATATTTACTTGCAAATGATAATATTACTGCTTTCAAAACTGTATAAACATTCTTAATGCACTGAGATTGTTCTCAACTTTTCCCAAATTGTTCTGAAGATGGTCACCCTTGTATTTTGTAGGAGAAAATCCCATAAGCTGAGATTTCGAAAATTTTATTTCTAGATCCCATTTATCTTCTACTTTTGGCCAGTAATTTAATGATTCTTTTAGTACACCATTGCCATCATTTTAGGACTTTGAAAAGAAAGCAACCAAATAAGCAAGAGAAATTGCATGCAGAATGGAAGCAATAAAACAAGAAATCTATTTGTTCACTGGGAAACAACAAAAGAAACACCCTGCAGATGACCTAAAATCTGACTCTCCACTTTCCCTATTGTGATGTGTACGTCAAGAAGCAAAATTAATGAGTACATTAAGCTAATCATAGAGAGAAGTGCTGTTTCTGGTGCTTTAAAAGGTCTTGAGAAAAAGAGTTTTTGTATGCCACTCTTTTCTATTTTAGAAGAACGAGCAAATTTTTATATATATATATACTATACAATTTGTGAGAACTGTTTGTTCCCATTGTTGAAAAAAGTGACAGTTTGTTCCATTCTATTCTAAGCATCCTGAAAGGCCATAATATTAATAAAAGAAGTTAGGAACATGCAGTTTAAATACATTCCCAGTAAGAGTGATTCTTGTAAAGAACTTTAGATCAGAAGTAGCAGCTGTGGTCCACATGGACAGCAAAATGAACTGTCTCAGGAGTTTTTTTCTGACATGTGCCCCAGCACCATACATAGAACTGAAAAGAGGAAGAGAAATATTCTTAACACACAGTAAAGATTAAAAATCTTCATTAGGCAGACAAAAAAGCACAAAGTAAGGTGAAAAAGAGGTGGAGGGCTGGAGAACTGGACCTGCAACCTGAGAAGTAAAAAGGGTGTAAGGGACAGTAACATTTTAATAACTCTGTAGTGCCTACCACTTCTTAAGGCGAGCGGAAACCTGTGGAAATGTGCTGGTGATTAGGGAAATAGGGATCAGAGTAGACCTGTGATCCACACTCAGGGATAATATTCCCTGTAAGGTGGGCTTTCAGTGTTACCAACATTTTTTTCAATTCACATGGAGCAACTGGGAACATAGGAGAAGGTGGGATCTGTTGCAGTGGTTCCATGGAAAGAATAGAGGATACAAAAGGAAGACAGCCAGTACTACTTACGAAGGAACTTCTTCACATAAAGTTTGTTATCAAATGAAATCAAGAAGAAAATCAATATAGGAAAAGCTACGCTAGGTAGAATTGTTTTCCATTAAAGTCTTCTTGAAAGGCAGTATCATTCCCTGATACACACGGTGACTGGCAAGCCTTTACATGTTTCAATAAGCAGTGCACAAACTTCAAAAACAAGGGCAAAAATAATTAATTAGTTAAGATATTAAGATTATGACCACTAGCAAAACTGAAAACAGAAAAAAATAAACATTTAAAAAGGAGCATTATGAATGACAGCAGCATAAGTTTATACTACACCCTGTGAACCAGGACTCTGACGTTTTAAATGGAACCTGTGACATTTCAATAAAAACAATCACTATGCCTCAGTTATAAGGCAGATATACAAACAAGACTGTTTCTTAATGATACACCAGTTTGTACAGTATTTTCTACAGGCACTGTATAAAAATATCTCCATAAACTGATGAAGTAGTAAATCTCTATTAAACATTCAGATTATAAATTTACACAGGCAACAAAACATTAAGAGATTGTAGACCTATACTAGAGATGAGAATTATGTTACCATTTATTCCCTTATCATTAAATTTTACCAAAACATTTAATCAGATTAATATTCCCTTCCATTTTCACTGTGAAAAATGTTTCCATAGCAGTTCCTGACTAGAGGTTTGGATAATGATCCATTGCAAATTACAAACCAGACTCCACAGCAATTCTATAAGGATGAATGAGTGAAATTAACCCGGAGGCTGAATTATATATTCTTTTAACTTTAGGATTCTAAAAGGTAGCAATATGGGATACTCTTACCCTTAGATAAAAAAGATGGGAGTCTCAAAAAGGTGATACTTTTCATCCAAGTTGTTCATAGACTCATCACTCCCTACAGGTCAATTTCACTGTAAATATTTACATAATTTATTCACTAATTATCACTGGTGCTGCCATATGTCCAATTTTCATTAATAGCGAGAATTGTGATTTTAAATTTAAAATCACTGAAAGTTAAGGTGCTTTTGTTGCTGCACAGATGCAGTGAGGGGTGAACTCCTCTGTCATGCTGTCTGAAATCTTAAATTTTTTTTTTTTTCAAATGCACAGAAACATATACAAACATGTTATATGTGTTCCATACATTTCTGAAATTAAATAACATACACAGCTTAGTAAGAGACGTAACAGGAGGTGTAAATTAAACTACTGGTAGAATTGCTAGATTTTCACCTAGTAACAGATACTTCCTCCCTCCACAAACTTAAAAACTTTTTTATTTTCAAATGTAAAAAAAACACATTGACGATAAATAGTCTTTAAAAGATAAAAGTTAGAGAGGATGAAACTAATCCTATGTCCTCATATGGACTTCAACCTCTATTTGCATCAAAGTCAGGCAATTACTATTCTTTAAGTGTTTCTACAAAAGTGCTTGGGGAAAGAAAGCATAATCTGTAGACATTATTCAGGGTCATCATATAATTCAGATTCAATAAAATATTCCAGTGAAAAGGTAACATTTCAGCTGAACTACAGGCACACTTTAATATAACTGTCTGCTCCAAATCCAGCAACATAGTAAAATTCAATTGACAAGTCCACAATTTGAAAACAGACAGCAATGCAACATTGCTACAGGTTGTCCCTTACATTTACACTTTAGCAGACTACTTAATAGTTTTATAAATAAGTATTTTGAACATTTTTTGGTTATTGGATATAGATTTTTTTTAAACCTGACTGGTGTCTGTCCATTCTATCTAATTATAGAATCATTTCTGTAATTAAACTGGAATGGTTCATAAGGATCATCACAGCGAAAAAGAAAAAATTTAAAATGCCCTTGTGTGATTCAGCCACAAGATGGAGAACAAATCTGGGCTAGAAACTGTTTTGATCTGCTTGGTAATTCAAAACCACACCCAAATTGCATTCTCTGAAATGGCTTTAGAAGAAAATGGAGACATTCCAAAGAAGAAAACGGAGGCATAATTGAAATGACAAGAGATGTAGTCATAGATGATCATAGTGCTGAAGGGAATCAAAGGGGATGACATCTAAGAGATATTTTAATTTTGTTGATAAGAAAAGCATGCATTCGAAAAGACTGTAAGAGAGAAAATAAAAAAGGTGAGTGTTATTAGCGCCACTTAAGACTTGTCACAGCTCTTCCTATGGAAAAGCACTCCCAAGGTAATATATTAGAGCATTGTCAGCAACTTAATCAAAAAGTTAGTGAAATTAATTAGTGCAGACTCATGTTGACTTTGGGCAATAGCACTTGGGATAATAATAAAACAAAAAGTAAATTTCTTTCACAAATGAAAGACTATCAGTAGGTAGGAAGGTCCAGCACAGGCTGTTTTTCTGTCCCTTGGTGCTTAGAATGGAGAATAATGTGCTTCCATGGAGGGCCAAGTGTTCAGGACAGCACAAAGTTGTCTGCGAAGAATCGGCAGTTCTTTAAAACTTTAGCTTCCTAGGAAACACAAAGCTGCTTCATAAGAATTCTTCCGTGAATATCAAACATTTTTAAGTATACCAGCACTCTCACATTTAGATTTAATTTTGGCAATTAGTTAAACATATCTTTAAAAGACTTCCTTTAGATATTTACCAAATATCTTACGAGAAACCTATTTACAAGTAAATTTCTTCTAATATAATCACCCCTCTTTTGTTACTCTTAAGTTTGCTTGCACTTCTAAATAAAAATATGCTTCATGCAATATTCACGATTCTTTAGAAAAGTCTAATTTTCAATTTTCAGAGCAACTCGAGGAAATTTATTATTCACTACTACTTCTATTCTGCTACAAGGAGATTGGTAGATTTATTCTGTTTAGACTTGCCCAATAGCCTATGCCCCATGTGCTTTTTTATGCTGATTTCCACTATGAATGCTGAGAGATATGCTGGGGTGGGTAAGAATAAGAAAAAATAAGATGTTTGGCAGAAAATCTAGATCTGTTTGGAGATTCTCCAAGGTAGGGGTTTCTTTGTTACTTTTTGGTATCTCCTTCAGAGATGCTGTTCAACAATTCCACTGTTGCTGTGCTGGGTGCTTCAGTGTTTTTCCCTCTTTTGTTCAGTGAGAGACTAACTACTGAGATGTGTATTTTCTGTTGACCATTCTATTGAACAAGGGGAGATAGAAGGCAATGAAAAATTTTACTGATGTTTTAGGAAAGAAAGGAGTCTATAATGAAGTAAAGTGGTTGCCTTAGGAAACCTAGGATGTGATTTATGCTGTCTTAAAATGTGTAAGAGATTGGGAGAAAGTATTAGAAAGATGACTTGCTTTGGAAGCTTGTGCTTTCCATCCTAATTCAGCTATCCAAAAAAGACAAGCATCTTAACTTAATAGTCACCAAACAGAAGACAAATACATGGGGTATGGGACCTTATTTTAAACAATAATTCTTTCCCATTGTCTCAGAGAACTAGCAACAGCATTCTTTACTGTCTCATGACTGCTAAGGCAGGAAATTTCCTTTTTCAGATAGTCACACAAGTCATGTTGAGTCAGTGAATATAATACTATCAATAGGGAAATACTGTAGGATGATAAAGATTTCAGTTGTTTTCTTCCTAATTATTACACATTTACAAGAAAATATGTCAAGAATATTAAAGTTTATAATAGACAAAATTATTTAGTTTTAACTATTTTTACCCTGAATGACGTAAAACTAAAGAAACTCTTTTAAGAGGAAGTAGCAATCAAACCAGTATCTGTGTTTCACTTCTATGGCACTGTAAATTATTACAAACATACAGATTTTTAGTTTCATGTGCCATTACATATGCAATACTATCTACAGAATAGGTCTCTACAGAAGATTTTGAAAAGCTTACACACACATCCACACTCCTACACTAGAGATAAGATGATATGCATCACCCTAAGGGAAAACTTTAAACATCTTTCTGCCTAAAATGGTTTTATATGCAAAAGGAAATTGGAATTGCTCTATAAATATACATGAAAAGCATTTCTCAATAAAGAATTAAACTCAATTTCATTGTGCCTTTGTGGCCTTATTACACTGGAAGAGTTAGATCCTAAATTGTAAGCACTTGTTTACACATTGTATTTCACAATCTTAGTGGCAATAATACTAAAACTATAAGTATAAGATGCAACACTGGTAATGAAACACTCTGCAAATACATGTGTAACTACTTCACATTTCAGTTTAAAACTGTCTTACCTAAATTACTTTGTAACATTAATGTAGTCTCAGGAACTTTTGCAAGTCTTTTTAGGCATCCTAAGTCTTAAGTTCCCATAATTAGAGGGTAGACATACAATAAATGCATGTTTAAAGGTTAAAAAAATTACATATCTGAGTTAATGCTTGTAAATCACCCAAACAACAGGCACTCGTTGACTTGAAGAATATAATGGTTCATAGTAATTACAGACCCTATATAATAGTTCCATGAAAATACTGATCATTTAAAAAATGTGTTTTAAAATAATATAGCCCGAGTGTTCATTGAGCTCTCAATCAGTAAACAAGTTAAAGACTTGCATATTTAAGCAAAGTAAGCATGACACACACTGTACTAAAAGCCTATTACAGAGACACCTGTTAGAGGAATACTAAACATGTGGTCTTGACAATAAAAAGCCCATAGTAAAGCCATCCCAAGCTTTCAAGTGGCCTGTCATTTCACGTTTTCAACATTCTCCACTATGACTTCGCTTTTCTATGTAGCAGGACTTTTAACTGTAGCACTAGCTTTTAAAATATAGATAAGTAACTAAGCTCCTGGTTACTCTATATTTTAAGTACATAACCAACAGTCCTTCTGGAGTTAAAAGGAAAAAACCTCTTACCTTTAGGTGCCAGCTGTAGAAACTGCTTATGAAGAGTAGTAAGTTGTGAAATAGTTAGAGTACTATCTCCAGAGGTTTCTAAGCATTGAAATTCTGGTGGAGGAACGGGGTCAGGAACAGGGTCAGGAACCATTTTTACATCGCTATTGATGAAGAAATCCGTTCCTTCTAAAGTCATTTCATATTGGATTTTGCTAGAACTCTCAATATGATGTCGTGCAACCTCTACCAGCTTTTCAACACTGGAAGTGTAAATGCAGAAACCCATGAGTATAATACAATAAGACATAATGTAATAATATATAATGTATAATATAATACACAATGTTAACACAGCTTTAAATTTTAATGTGCTCATACTTTTAAAGCTTTTATGAAGTAAGAATTTCAAATCCTCCGTGTGAATTCTGTAATTACCAAAATCATTATGAAGTCTACTCCTCCTCTGGCTGCAAGAAATCTTTTGACTGTGGTCAGAAATTTATATGAAGTCAGATCTAAGACACAGAAGAGACCTGACGGAAAAACATGAAAACACTTTCTAGGCAAGCATAGTGAAGAGGCATATGATCTCCTGTTTCAAGTGCAATGAGTGCAATTTATACAGGAAAAGACATCAGCTGTCTATAATGTTCAACTAGACACAGATTTGGCCTGGAGTGTCAGGTCAAAGAATATGATATTCTGTAAATACAGTATCTTTGTTAGGACTTGTCAGGAGAGCAATTAAACTGGCTGGAAGGAAGAGGATTTGACTCTTTGAGCTACTGCCTGTTAAAGCTCCACTTCCTCCATTTATGCATCTCTTCTTGGCCCTGACGTGGATCAAGCAGCATTGTCCTAGGTATGATTCAAAAGTCAGTATAGGTCAGAAACACTTTGCAAAGGGCAAAGTCATTCCTTTCCTTCAGAGAGGAAATGTTGGTTAGTTAGCAACAGAAGAAACACGCGGGTCACGGAGCAGCAGTGGTTTCACCAGGCAGGACCGACCAAAAAGCCCTGCCCTTCTTTATTTATCTGTTTTTATAGGGTTCTAAGGACAGTCAAAGATTGGTGAAAGGGGTCAACACCTCTGAAGGTTTACAGGACAAAGACATGGTTAATCATCTTTCTCCACCCCAGGGAAAGGAATGAAAAACAATACCACAAGTGTAAAACAATCCCGGCCGGTTAAGGAAAACAAGGACCATGTTTACAGAACAAGCATGGGAAACTACAGCTACAGTGTTACAACTTATGGGGCCCTGTAAAACCAGGGCAACAAGGAAAAGCCCTTTAATGATACAGACATTGGTCATTCCATGCCAGCTAGTCTAATGTGCTATACTGATACCAAGCACATTTTATTTACTAGGACATAAAAACTGTGAAGGAGAGCTTTTTTTTAATGGTCCTTGAAATATTCCTGAGAAATGTAATATGTGGTGATAAGAAAAATAGGTGGAATTTTCCAGTGCATGTAAAAAACAGGGAAGAAAATAATCCCACAGTCCAAAGTGGCAGAAGCTACTGAAATGATACAGAGCTTTCTACTAAATGGAATAACTGATTGTCTGGTTAACAACTGATTAATCTGCTAAATCTATAGTCTAGAAAAATAGCCTAGCATGATAATTGCCTTTACAGCTACAAGCAGAACCTTTCAATCAGCCAAGAAAGGAATTATTAGCATTCAGATTTCTAAGAGAAAACTAAATGAAATTATTGTTTTCTACATTTTTTCCAAATTATCTCTGCCTATATAAACAACTACATTTACTACCATAGTCTAGATTTAAAAAAATAGAAAAAAACCTGTTAAAAATTGATACAGGTTACCTCAATGTTTCCTCCAAGAAGGTGGATCCAAGCCACTGTTCCATATCTCTATAAGCCTCTTCTGCTTTAAATTTTAGATCCTGAAGAAATGCTAAAGCTTTTTCTTTTATAAGTTCTAGCCGAGATTTTGTGGCTGCCTCTGTTTAAAAGGTAAAGTCATAATGAATAATATTTATAAAATTTGAGGCATGTTTTCAGTCTAAGCACCAAAAGTTCAGCATATCTAACTGTTTTAGCTGAAAGTACCTCAGAGGATACTTGGTGCCTGGCTAGTCACACCTTTCTGTAGTACAGTTAAGGCTACTGTAATTGTGGCTTCTCTACATGTTCTTTGAGCAGCTGCTATCAGTATGGAGGTACATGTATGACAATTTTTGTCTCCCTATATTTTCAGAAGTAGGTACTGCACAGACAACTGATAAAGCTGCCCTCTTAACACTAACAGAATAAAAGGCAAGGTACATTGATGCAACAGAGAAATTAAATATGAAATCAAGGTTAAAAACTTAGCAACTATACACAACTAGTGCCTTTGCTAGACTCAATGTATCTGTATAATGAAAACGACAAGTTACCAAAAGGTAACTGGGTAACAACGCAGCAAGAAAACTACAATTCTCAAATACCAGCTATGCGCCTGTGCAAATAGGAAATAGAGCTCAGCATCTTCAGCCTTCCTTAGGTTCTTTGCTTTTTTCTTAAATATAGGATGAAAATGAAACAATGTCAAGAAAAAAAAAAACCACCATGATAATGTCACTAGAATTCCCCTTCCTGCAATTAGGATCGTCAAAATTTGGGGTAATTCTCATGACCCCAAAATCTTAGAATATTTATTCTTGAACTGCTCTTGTATTAAACCATGTTGAAAGATGTAGGTGTACAAGCATTTGGTCTGACTGGATCTAAAGGAGTTTCATGAGTTTGTGGTTTGTTCAATAACTGTGTTTGCCCTCTATTTTTCATAATAAAATACTATGCTATAGTTGGCCCGTGCAAGAGGTACCATATGATGATGGGCTTGCCAACTGTTGCCAAATAGAATCTCTAAAAGCTGGGTTCTATCTTCCCTTTAGTGACAAAACAGTCTTTCTTCTAGTCTTAACCTATCTCAAAAAAAAAAATTCTCAAACTATTTTCAATCTGGGACTTCCTTTGTTCAGACATCTACTTTTGGCTGAAATGAACCATTTTGTTTGGAAGTTACTGGGTAAGACAGACACAGAGACAGAATGACTGAACAGTATGCAAGTTTTGGAAGAGTCTGTCCAGAAAGCAGTTTGGAAGAACAAATAAAATCTATGTCCTGCTGCTTGAATCCCATGTTGCTTGAAGAAGAGGGAATCAGAGAAAAACATCAATGAAATATGCAACTGCCAACAAATTTTTTCCCAGAACAAAACACTTCAAATACTGAATCCAATTCAATTAATATTGACATGTGAGTAACAACTTATGCAAAACCTTTTCTCTCAGGATGCTTAGTCATGACAAATTAAATTAGATTAAATGAAACAGAAGACAAAAGGAGTGAAAATCACATTACTGCCTTAAGTACATTTACCACAGAATGAATGATGATTACCACACTAAAAAAATTCCCTGATTTCTCCAGACATGACTGTCTCTTCTTCTTTTTCTTTCTTATCCATCCCATTTTCCCTAGTGTCTCTGGTTAGTATTGACTAGCACACTAATCAAATTAGGCATAACAATCATCTACCAATATAAGTAACCAAATAGTAACATACCCTCATGTTTCAAGGCACTGAAATATTCTTGTGTTATTTTAAGTGCCAGTTCTTGTTTCCTTAATTCTTCTGGGTCTATAGGAGCTGGAGGTGCTTTTGCTCCTGCAGGAAAACAGATATCTCAGTCTTTGGACTTTGCTTGAAAATTGGTGTATCATGAAAACTTACATTTTCCACCTTACTTGATGTGACCATTTAAGAGAATGCAAAGGTGGATACTCAGTTGTCAAATGTGATTTACATCTGCAAGACACACTAATGTTAACACTGCACAAAAATACTCCAGCATATACAACTGCATTAAAGTTGGTTAAATAACATCCTAAAATGTATTTCTGAATGGAAAATCATGACTAAGTTTGCCTCTCATTTGATCCTAGATGGTCAGAACATCCTGTTTGACCCTAGTATCTACCCAGTTTTCACAACCAGAACATAGAGAAATGTCTTTTGAGTAATACTTGTTTCTTCTGGAATAAATTCAAGTTTAACAAACTATAGTAAATATGTTATGGTAGTAGTTACCATCAAAGCAGTGAAAAGAACTATGTTATTAAAAAAAGAATAGAAAGAAAGAAAAGAGATCTGTTATTTCATGCCCCTTCAAACCTGCATTTCCACCTTGCTTTTACTTATTTACCGATGAACAGATACTGTAAAGGTATTTTATCATGTTTTTAGAGATTGCATGGAATTCGGTAGGCACATGACTTTGACTATTACTCAACAATATTGAAATACCTGTAATTACTTTATCCTAGAAGAAGAGCAGGTGGAGATGTTACAGAAAAAAACAAATGATATCTGCATGATACGGAAGGTCAACATAAAACAAATGGTCAGTTGTAGAAGTGATAAAACTACATGTGGTAAGTTGCTTCACCAGCCCGTAGCTCTGTCCTAGGGAGTTCTCATGTTAAAGGAACACTACAGTAACACTGTATTTGGAATGAAATCAAAGTCAATACTTCAGTTACAAATACATCGGTTCACCTTCCACGAGGAAGACTGCACAGCTTTCTAGCTGCAGCTCTGGTTTTAGGATTTCGGATAACTCATCCTGTAACAGGTCTGAACAAAAATTTGGTTCCAAGAAGCAATCCACAAACTCCAAACTAGCCACTTAGCATGCAACAGCTGCTGATCTTTTTATCACAAAACTCTTCCAGAAGTCTGAAAATCTGCTACTCTCTTGGCTGAATTGAGATGCTAACTAAGCCTAAGGCTCCCTGGGGCGCACAACTGGCTAAGTATTTGCAAGGCTATGCTTTTGTTCACTCTGTTACGGGCAGAAGCAACCAGAGAGAGAGAGAACTGGGCACAGTGCAAATGAAATATCAGTCAAAGAAAAAAAGTCAACTGTGTTATGTACAGTAACTCCGCAGTTACTGCTTTCTCATTTGGAAATGGAGTGCTGAAATTTCAGGCTACTCTACAATGACAGGGCTTCAACTTCTCTCTTGCTATGTAGAATGTCTTAACAAAATATACAAAAGTTTAGGCTACAGGCCTTGCTTCCTAATAAACTTATGATATATTGCAGACAAATGTGAACGTTACAGAAACTACTACCTGCACAAGGAAATAGTTGTGAGAAAATGTATAAACAGCCTTGTATGCCACAATCTCTTCCAGTACACTGCCTGTTTTTCTCTCTTGCAAATAAATTTTGTATTTTCACCTGGTGGGACAGGTTCTTGCCAGGCCTATGTGAAAGACCTACCTTAATAGGAATCTGCTCCTTTTTAGGACTTTGGCTGTCAAGTAGGCAGAATTTAATAAAATTTTATTGAACATGATAAACTAGTTTTAACTGTTCCATTCAAATACAGAACATGAAGAAAAAATAATATTTGCTTTCCATTTAGAATATTTAGTTCTACATACAATGACTACACATTTAAATAAATGCAATTTTCATTCAAAAGCCTTCCCCCTCCTTTATCACGACCAGCTTTTCATACTGATGTCATATTTGATGTTTTAAAAGAGAAATTAAATCCAAATGAAAAGCCCTGGGTTATTAATTTCTGTATTACTCATATATTTACATTTCAGTAATTTCAAGCATTGCTAAAACAAAGCCTGCATTTTAAATACCTTTTTTTTTAGGAGGCGTTTTTTTGGCACTTTTGGTATCTTTCCCAGCTGCTTTGCCTGTTTTTTTCTGTGAACCTTTCGAAGATTTCTGGTTTAGCTGATGTCCTGTGTCTTCCTCCATTTCTCTAAACTCTATTTCAGCTGTTACCTTGACACCACAGTCACACATAGTACAATACATAGTATCAGTTCTGTGCAACTACTGTTTTAAATAGCCTATACTTGCTTAAAATACTTGATGAGAATAGACACATTAAAAGAAATAAAGGAAATATTTAAACTAATTGATTAAATTTTGATTATTTTTCAAAAATAAAATTCTGCAGCAAAAACATAAGACAGAGACATATGTGGTTTAATTCCTGCAGTCACTGCCTGTGCTTGAGGAAAATGTTAGAAATGCAAGAATCAACAGTACACAAAGCAAGCCTAGAGTTACATGGTAGGGGTGCAGAAATTAATTTATTTTAAATGATCAAAGAGAAAACAAAAATTGAACATAGAAACCAACCATTTGAAAAGCTCACCTAATTTACTTTTAGCTATATAGAAAAAAGAATGTAACCATAGGGTCTGAACACGTGAAAGGTTAGAGCAAACACTGCATCACAGGATTAAACTTGTCTGTCTTCTCACACTTATATTGAGGGGTAAGAGAAGTGTTTATTATGGAAGAAGATATATAGAGGCAACATTTGAAATATTGCTTTCAGCAATGGAATGAATGGCTCAGTTATAAATATGGAGATACTGAAAATAGACTCCAACATTTTCCTCCTAGAACTACAAACATTTTCAATGGAAATATCAATGGTGGAGCAAGACATAGGAAACTGAGATACACAGTGCGAAGATGACGTGTTTAGGCTGCTTAGGGGGGCTTTGACTGTACAATCCAGAAATCTTAAGTTAAATAAAACATTCCATACCATATCTGACACTGCTGTTACTGCTGTTTGCCATGTATCAATAATAAGATTTTCATCATTCTTGCAAGGGGTCCCTCCTCTTTCAGAATTCTTATCCTTATGACTCTTCTGCTGACTTCCATTTTTTTCTGACTCGGTATTAACTGATGAAGGCACTTTCCAAGAAACTAGAGGAATCCTCAAAAATAAAATATAAGGAATAATTTACATACTGCTTAATAAAGAGTGTTAATAACTACATTGGAGAATATGTTGAAAGAATGAAAATTTTCAAATTTCAAAATTTTATTTTGAATTCCACACGGGTCAGACACAGTTTCATTATTCAGATAATTTCTAAATTCACTATAATTAAGTTAAAAAATCAGGTAGTATTACTGATGGCATTTTCTATATTGTGAAACTATGAGGTGGTATCCCTTATCTTTCAATATGACATTCAGTTTGGTGCATCTTTGTAGGTGGCTTTGATTTACATTTGCTATTACAAAACAATTAATTATATTTACATTTACATAAAATTAATAACATTTCATCATATTTATTGCCACAAATTTTAAACCTGCCCATGTTCCACAACAATACTTTACCTTATATATGTCAGGATTGTGCTGTAAACTATCAACAACATACAGGAAAGCAGGAAACATTTGTATAATAGTAATTTCCTCCTGAGGCAGCTTTTAAAATATTTTGCAATTCAGAGATGCATTAGTGAATATGATACAAGTAAATAAGTAAAAATGAGGGATAAATATAACCTCTAAAATAATTTCAGATTCATCATTTTACTATAATCCCTGGTTAAAAAATGGGATTTCTTATTTCTCCATCCTTTGAAATATACACACATATATTTCCATATACTTCAAAAATCTATCAGTGCACTCTATCTGTTCATATCTGTATTATTTTATAATGCATTTCTACCTTCTTGTTACGTCTTGATCTTCCTTCTGCTCTCCATTAATAATAGCTAACAATGGGATTCTAGTAAAATCTTGAGTATCTTCTATTGGGGTTTTTCCTTCCATTGCCCTGTAATAATCATGAAGAAGTCTCTTCGTATCTTGGAAACGATCTAGTTCAGCCTCAAGAAAAAAGGATAAAGAGATTGCAATTCAACACAGCACAGAAAAAATTTTTGTTGTCACATGTTAGCAGAAGCAATTCTAAATCCTAAGAGTTTGAGGGAGAGCAAGAAACACAGTCATATTTGTTTTAAAATTTATAGTATACTGAATGCATACTTCTACTTGCATTTATAATGTATTCACACTGTCATTTCTAGGCAGTAATAAGAATCTTAATTGTTAAAATAGGAAAAGCTATTTACAATAAATAATGTTCAATGCATCAAATTTAATTATAATATATTTTGATGTATATATATTTCTTAGTAGCAAGTATACTAGTGCAAAAAAGTTACATGCATCTTCTTGTTCAAAAGAAATAAAATCTTAAAAGCATAAAATAAAAAGGGTTATGTGAGGGAGAAAATTTTAAAAGTCATACAGTTTTTCTGGACCTAAGTAATCAACAGATTTGGAACACCTTGAAGATCTTTTTGTGTGAATCGTCTGAGAAGAAATCAAGTAAGATTCAAGAAACATTTAACACCTGTCATGTTTTGATTTATTGATACAATATGGTGTTAGTTTCTAACTGACAAAACAGCACTAAATATTCATGGGAAAAAGCACAAAACCACATTCACAAAACAAAGGATAAAACCTTTGTGGTGATCTCTAGCACTTATCCATAAGTTAAGGAGGAAATACCTTCTAGTACAATTGTGTACACAGAAAGAAGGAATGAAATCTGATAAACGGCATTTATACAAATCTATGTGTTTACACAGTTACAGAGCCACCTGGGGAATATATGTAACTTCCAACGGAAAAACCCACAAATGGAGAACTCAGTACCAAAGAAGCCTATTTTTGGCTGCTTCTAAAGAGAATAGTCATTACATAAAGTTATAGTTATTATATTTTTAATCCTGTCGCTTTAGGATTAATAATTCATTTACTTGGGGGAAAATCTACTAAGTAATGCAAGAATGTTTTCTATTAAATTTTCCTTTATGAAAACAAAAGCTTACATATGGTTAATACATGTTAATAATTTTAAACAGTTATTGTGCGTATCCATACAAGATGGAGCAAATTAGATTCATAGTGAATCTCCTCTGAACTCCATCATACATGCCCATGAAATTCTGTTAGAGCTAGGATTGCAAAGACATAACTGAATATAAAAGGAGAATAATAAAATATTTAAGCTCTGTAATGAAACAATGCATATAATTCAAGTTGGATTTTTTAAATATTCAGGATTATAAACACCCTAATTACAGCACCAATGAGGTTCAGATAGTCAGCAGTGATTTGATATTTTGACCTCTCTCTTTAGTCAGTGGCTTATGTAGACTCTGAAAATCAAGTTAACAATTTCCTTACTATAGCACTGACTATTTCACAAACTTCTCTTGAATTACCACAACACTCATATGAGATAAGAGAGTGGTTCCCTTGTTTATTAAACACATACAAATAGCATAGAGAATTAAAGGGCTGGGAGCCCACCCTAAACTGTTTAATCCTAACTTTTTCAGCTAAATCAGCATCGCAAGCCATGTGTTTAAAACACTGTTTTCACTGTCTTCTTTAAATTTGACAAAACTTTCACAGAATGGTTACTTCAGTTTACAGAAAAGCTTGTCAAGTCTAGTCTAGTCTAGAATACCCCAGGCCAATTCTAAACTAAATTTATGCACCTAGAACAGCAGTAACAGGGAAATCTTACTTTACTGCAGGCCTGAATAGACTCTTGAAAACTTTAAAGTTACGTATCTGAGAGCTGGGTCGTATGTGAACAGGTTTCCCTAAGGGTAAAAAATGACATCTCAATCTCAAAACATAACTTGATTTTTTGAGGTTTCTTTTTGTTGGTCAGCCGATAAAATTCCAAGCTACATCAGTGAAATTACAACTGAAATAAATTTGAGCTATGGGAAATACTATAACATCAAGTGGGTCTACAACAGCTGTGAATGATGCAATTCATAAGTTAAAAGAAGATGCCAATATGATCACAGAAGGATAAAGAGGTGTAACATTTCTGTAACAAAACTCAAGATGATTCATTGGAGTTATAAAATTGCAAAAAGTAGCAGTATATAATAGAGATTGAAAGTTTTGGAGGTTGAACAACAAGAATGGTATTTTTCTTAACCTCTCCTGTACTACGAAGTTAAATGCATGAAATGTCATCTACGTTTTGTCTCTTAACTTTCTCTGTAAATTCAGAAAACACATGAACATTTGTTTAACTAATTTTCAATCCTTCATATATTTGGAGTCAACCATATGAAATTTCTCTCAGGCTTACTGTCCTCCAAATCTAATTCATTGCTCCCTTCCAGTGCAGACTCTGTAGCAGTCCATACCTGCATAAGTGTAAAGAAATGGTTCATTGCAATCCCCCTACGATCTGGTAACCACTCTTCATTCATGATACCAATACGCTCCTGCTCTGCTTCTTCCCTTCTGCTGTCACAGATATCCCAGAGAAGATCTCTTAGGTCCTAAAGAACAAAATAAAATATGGTAATTAATTATGAAAGAAACTAATATTTCTTTCTTCTTTTTCTTTTATTTTTTCTTTCTTTTGCCTGTGTACAGGCTATCTATCTGGGGCTTTTTCTTTATTGCTATAAATATCAACACTTGGTCAGGTCACATGCCTACAGAGGGCTGACAGAAAGTTTCTTTACAAGTGTGCTGGAGAGAAGAATACAAAGATACGAGTTCAGTGTGCAGGCTGCCTTGCTTTCCTCAGGCACAGATGATCCACCTAAGCTCGACAAATATGAGACTATGAATAACTAAGCTTCCAACTGCAACAACAGCTTCCCACTTGAATGGTTTGCTAATTAATATGCTAAGAATAAATAGTACTCTCAGGGGATGGGCAACATGAAAAATACTGAGAAAATTGTGTCAGATTTCAAGTGTTTTTCAAATTTGAGTAGCTTCCATGCCACTTTTCTCTAATGTTTTTTTAATTAAGGGCTCTTCAGCTAGTGACTATGTCAAATAGCATGGCTCACTGACAGCACTGAGGACCTACTAAGCATACAACATTATGCAATCTTTTTGTTCCTTATTGCCATCTCTGCATGGAAACAGTGCAACAGGGCACTCAGTGTAAGAGGCCATGTGATGAGAAGAGTGCTGTTAAATACAGTGCCAAGGTAGGACAAGATGAGCTGTCTCTGGCTCCAGGCACTTCTACACCTGACCTGTTCTGGGACAGAAGAAAAGGAGAGGAGCTTAGGCTTCTGGTGAGATGATTCCATATTCACCAGGTCTTGATTGCAGCCTATTATGTCAGATGCTGTTTCTCTCTCCCCATCTAAAGACTTCAGAGAAATCCAATTGTTCTGAGTTGGACAAAAGCCACAGGGAAGTTCCTGGGCTACCTAAGAAATCAACGATGGCTAGAAGGTAGCCAAGGTGCAGGCAATCAGATATTCATGGCTGTTCACATTCCAGAATATGCACATAAGAATATGCAGCTGGATGAAAAATTTCTAAGTATATGACTTATCTACTGGAAGTGGTGGGTTGACCTTGGCTGGCTGTCAGCTGTCCACCAAACTGCTCTATCCCTCCTCCTCACAGGAAATGGGGAGAAAATATGATGGAAGAGCTCATGCACCAAGATAATGACAAGGAGACTACTCACCTGCCACCATCATATGCAAAACAGACTTGATTTGGAGCAATTAATTTAATTTAATGCCAATTATTAACACAGCAGAATAGTGAGAAATAAAAAAAAACTAGAAACACCTTTTCCCCACCCATACTTCTTCCAAGGCTTAACTTCACTTCTGACTCTTCTATCTCCTACTTCCTAAATGGCACAAGGAAAATGGGGAATGGGTGATTGTGGTGAGTTCATGACACATTTTTATCTGCCACTCCTTTCCCTGACACACTTCCCCTGCTCCAGAGCGAGGTTCCTCCTATGGAATACAGTCCTCCATGGATTTTTCCAATGTGAGTCAGTCCCACAGGCTTCAATTCTTCAACAACTACTCCAGTGTGTATCCTTTCTATGTGAGCAGCCCTTCAGGACTGTACTGCTCCTCTGTGGGTACTCCAAGGCCAACAGCTCCTGCCAGGAACTTGCTCTGGCTGGGCTCTCCACAGGCTGCTGCTCCTTCACAGCATGTGCACCTAATACAGCCTGGGTGCACCACATGGACTGCAGGGTGGAGATCTGCTTCCCTGTGGTCCTCCATGGGCTTTAGTGGAGCAACCTGCATCACCATGGCCTTCCCCACAGACCACAGGGGAATCTCTGCTCTGGTGCCTGGAGCACCTCCTCTTCCTCCTTCTTCACTGTCCTTGGTGACCGCACAGCTGTTTCTCACATTTTCTCACTCCAGTCTCACAGCTGCCAGTGCTTTCTTACAGAAGCCATCTCTACAGACCCTTTGCCACAACAAAACTTTCACATAAACCCAATACCACACAAAAAACCACACTAATGTTTTGTACAAACTGATATACAGCTCTTTCCAGTAACTTTCTTAAACACGTAAAAAGAAGAATTTTCCTCTTTGTCCCCATATTATTTAAGTCACTGTTTTGATTTACCGTAAGCAGTGGAGAAAATTACAGAGTGAATTATATTCCTCTGGCAGAAGCTAAAAGCATGTTTTATGAGTATCTTCTTTTTCTCTCCCACTGCTCTTCTTTTCATAGTGAAGCAGCTTCTCTCTCCTTCTTTTCTTGTAGTCAGGTGGTAAAAAAAAACTAAAAATGGATACATTTGCTAAATCCTCTCCTATTTGGAACATGAGAAGTAGTGATAGCAAGCAACTGATCTTATTTGATGATAGCAATGCAGTGAGAGGGAAGTTGTAGAAATTGCTGGAAGACAGATAGTGATGTGCTGCTGAAGTGTATTTTATCCACAACAACTCTGTGTTTGGGCATTTAGGATGTGTGCTGGTTTTGGCTGGGGAGGAGGTAATTTTCTTCAGAGCTGTGCATACGGGTCATGGTTTGGATTTGTGCTGGAAACAATGCTGATAACTCTGGGATGATTTTGTTATTGCTAAGCAGCACTTGCACAGAGCCAAGTCTGCTACTCACCCCACCCCACCAGAGAGAGGGCTGTGGGTACCACGAAGCTGGGAAGGGACGCAGCCAGGACAGCTGACCCCAGATGACCAAAGGGACACTCCATACCATATGGCACCATGCTCAATATATACAGCAGAGGGAGAAGAAGGAAGCAGGGGGGACATGGGGAGTGGTTGTGTTTGCCTTCCCAAGCCACCATTATGTGTGATGGAACCTGACTTTCCTGGGGATGGCCAAACACCTGCCTGCCCATGGGGAGTGGTGGATGAATTCCTTGTTTTGCTTTGCTTCTGTGCACAGCTTTTGCTTTGCCTGTTGAACTGTCTTTACCTCAGCCCACAAGTTTTCTCACTTTTACTCTTCTGATTCTTTCCCCCATCCCANTCATGGTTTGGATTTGTGCTGGAAACAATGCTGATAACTCTGGGATGATTTTGTTATTGCTAAGCAGCACTTGCACAGAGCCAAGTCTGCTACTCACCCCACCCCACCAGAGAGAGGGCTGTGGGTACCACGAAGCTGGGAAGGGACGCAGCCAGGACAGCTGACCCCAGATGACCAAAGGGACACTCCATACCATATGGCACCATGCTCAATATATACAGCAGAGGGAGAAGAAGGAAGCAGGGGGGACATGGGGAGTGGTTGTGTTTGCCTTCCCAAGCCACCATTATGTGTGATGGAACCTGACTTTCCTGGGGATGGCCAAACACCTGCCTGCCCATGGGGAGTGGTGGATGAATTCCTTGTTTTGCTTTGCTTCTGTGCACAGCTTTTGCTTTGCCTGTTGAACTGTCTTTACCTCAGCCCACAAGTTTTCTCACTTTTACTCTTCTGATTCTTTCCCCCATCCCACTGATGGGAGTCAATGGCTGTGTGAGGTTTAAGTGTAGGCTGGGGTTAAACCACATTAGGTCAAAGTCCTGGCTGCCCTCTGGGCTTTGAACCTTTAAGGAATTTTAGATAGATCACAAAATGGGGTGGGTTTTTTATATTTTCCAGGTGATATCAAAGAAATTTGTTTTTCAGGTACTATAGCTGGCAGTTTCCAGAGTTTTAGAAAGGGTCCAGCTGAGATGATAGCGTTGAGGAGTCTGTGAGTTTGACGAAAAACATCATGAAGATTGTCACTCTTTTCATTTCCTCTGTCTTTCTAACAGCAAGGAAGGATGGCTGACAGAATTCATACATTCAGGGAGACACAATGAGCATGGCTCTAAAAGCGTAGAGGAAGACCATCTTCACAATCACCCACAGGTCTGGTCAATGAGTCATCAAACAAAATAATTCTGAAAATCATATATTTACTCCAAACTGCTTAGGTTTATCACAGTACCTGAGTTTCACTGCATCACATGTGAGTAAAACCTCCTCTTCACATAATTTGAACTGGATAATGTCAAACACGGATCTCTGTTATGAGCAAAAGGCCAAATATTTTAATTTTATCTTTCTAAAATACAGGACAGAGTAATTCCAGTCTTTTTATAAGGCCACTCAGTAGAAATTAGGAATACAGATGATGTTTTTTCAATTCTCTACTCCATTCTCTTGGAATATTTCTATGGAAAAGAGGTCCAATGCTTTTTCCTTCTCAGATGAATTAATCCATTATTCCTCAAATGTTCCCTTCAACTAATGATGTTGTCAGTATTCTTTTTCTCCTTTTTGGCGAGCATTCCTGATACGACGCAACTAAAAATCATGCCTGTTCTGAAATGGAATCTGATGAATTCAAAGATAGCCCTGCTTTTGGCTTATGCCAAATCTGGCTCTGAACTTGTTAGGACATGTAGTGTTATGGATTTTTGTGAAAAAGAACTCTCAGGACATGACCTAGAAAAGATCTACCTGAATCAAAACATCCCAAGAAATTCTCTGTACTTTGTAAGAATCAGTATTAGAAAGCATATATTATCATGTATAATTTACTGAAAAAATAAAATACTGCTAAGAGTTTTTAGATTGTGATATCAATGTCCAACTTGTAAAATCTCTGATAATGACAAAATGTAAAGAAAAAGAGACCACAGAAATATTTATTTTACATTGTAGCATAATACCACAGTGTAACCTAATAACCAAAGCAAGGTGTAAGAAAATTATGTCCAAATAACAGAGAAATCTTTTTAAAGGACACATTATGGCACAAGAGGAAATGAAATAGTTTAAGAAGAACTGTAAAGAGGAAGAAAGAAGTAAAAAATAATATCATTCATGTTATATCAAGCTTGTATGCAAGGAAATGATAGCCTAGGGTATATTGTAATTTCTGTCATTTACTTACAGTAACCCTTTGGTGTAGTTCAGCTTTTGTTTCCTTGTCATCTTGCAGGTCATCAGCAATTGAATTAAAATCTATTTGCCACTGAGATACAAACTCCTGCTTAAGATGTGGACGTTTCAAAAAATCTTGAAATATTTTTCTGTAAATTACGGTAAAAATAACTTCTGGGTTACAGAATGCCCCAAGAAAAATACAAAATGCTAATATTCATGTAATAAGATACTATTTCTACTTACCTAATAGCTGCTGTGTAATGAATTATAGTGTACTGTTCATCCCTTAGACATCTAAGTACAGTTTTGATGGTATTCATGTATGTATTTTCTACCATTTCCCAGTAATGTACTAAAAAATCAATTATCTCCTGTGGATTTTATAAAAACATCAAAATTAATTGATTTATTTATTGGTAACTCATTTATCCATAGCATTAGCATGTACACAAAAATATTCTTTCATGGAATCATATTACTGATTTTTTTTCACTACATATTTCTTTTGCTTTACAGCTGATTGCAGACACTGTACCAACATATAATTTTATCCTGTGAATTTCTTTGGGAAAAAGTGGTAGGTCTCTAAAGGAATGGGAAATTCCAGCAGAATATTCCAGTATCTGTTGTTTTGGATATGATCATAAAATAAGTGATGATACTGAGTGAGCACTGAAGTATGAAAATTTGGTCATTCATAACTGTTTGATCTCATAAAAATCTATGCTGACTGTCTAGTGTTGCAAAAGAGATGTTTGGCTGACTGACTGTCATGAAATGTAAATAAAGGCCATGGCCAGAGGAAACTCAGCAAATGTGAGCTGATTGCAGTTAACAGGAAAAATTGGTAAACATTAGGAAAGCAATTACAAAACAAAATTCAAACCATCACTGTCCACCCTTGAAAAATCTGCATCTCAAAAATTGCATGCAGTCCCAGCTTCTCATCTCAAAAAAATTATAGAAGAACTAGAACAGATCATAACTGGATTGGAGAATTAAAGCAACATTCAGCAAAATGAACAACATAAGAAAAGCTTGTCACATCTTAAATATCTTCAGAGGTTGATTATAGAATTATTATTCATTGTATCTCTCATGATTTTAGAGTCACCAAATGATCCAAGCAAAGATCATGGTTTAAGGCAAAGAAGCAGAAATATTTTTTCAGAATTAACATAATTATATAAGCTACGCCATAGAGAAAAAAAGTAAATGTCTTCAAATAAGCAACTAATGCAACTAAAAAACATAATCATGGAAGAAAAGTGCAATTAGAGCTACTAAACACAAGATGCAAATATACAGCCATTTCAGAAAACTCCTAAATTTCAGATCACTAGAATCTGAGAAGATGTCCTTCAGGAAAATATATTAGGAAAAAAATATACTAGGAGAAAGATTAATGCACACACTCCCCATTCTTACTCTTTGTACGAGACCCACAACTTACCCTTGTCAGAGAAAGAAAAGCGATCTAGTAAGTTTGTGTTAGTATTTCACAACAGTAAAAAGTATTTTTATTTTGGCAGCTGTGTTACTCATCGTAATTGCAAAGAATTTTTTAAAAAAATCTAAATTTGAAAGTATGATTTTATATATTTTAGTAGCAACTGTTCTTTGTATATTTATCACAAAGTAATAGCATACCTTTTATTGAAAAATACTGAAAAAAACAACATTCAATGATGCAAAAGATTTAGGTAGGACATGCAAAAAATACTAAGAAAAAGATACACTTTGATATTTAAGATTTTCAGTCATGAATTAGTGTACCTGGGGAAGTGGTTCATCTACATAAATCCATTCATCTGATCCTGGTTCAATTGGTGGTGGAGTCTCAGGAGTGGGAAGAGTCTGATCTATAACTGGTACAACCTTTTCTTCTTCATCTGTAACTGGTAAAACCTCTCCTTCATCTGTAACTGGTAAAACCTTTTCTTCTTCTGGTGCTATTTCTTCCGCAGACCCTTGAAATGAATGTACAATTAGTACTTCTGTATTTTAAGTATCAATAAAGAGAATTAGATATCTCCACTACTCTGACAGGCTCAAAATAAGGGGACAGATTCACTGTTTCACTGCTTAGGTGTTGTTCATCAAAAATCTACTCATGAAATCAGCAATGCTCAAGCATGACTGGATCAGTTAACACCTAAACAAACTTGACAGTCATAACCCCATAGGCCCTGACAGGATGCATCCCCAAGCGCTGAAGGAACTGTAAGACATCATAGCCAGAGGACTCATGATCATGTTTGAAAGGTTATGGAGATCAGGAGGGGTGCCTGAGGACTGGAAGAAAGCAAATGTCACCCTGGTCTTCAAAAGTGGCAAGAATGACAACACAGGGAACTACCAGTCAGTCATCCTCACGTCAATCCCTGGAAAGGTGATGGAGCACCTCATTCTGGAGACCATCTATATCCACATGGAAGACAAAAAGCTGATCAGGAGCAGTCATCATGGATTCACTAAAGGGAAAACATGCTTGCTTGTATGAACCTAACAGTGAAGGACAGCTTGGAAGCTTTCAACATAAATGTGAAATTAAACTTTATTAATTGATGCCAGGTATTATTTCTCCTTAGGAGAAAATAGCGCTTAAAGTACTTCTGTACAACAGCTCAATTCTAACTAGAAAATGTCCACTCCATTTGCAACAATAGAAATTTTGCTATTGACCCTAGCAGGGCCATTAATTATATACCAAGCACATAAAAAAACCCCCTCCAATCCAATTTTCTCTCAATTGTGGTATTTCCAAGAACTTGTCATGAACTATAAACCTTGCACAGGAGTAGCGGGATAAACTTTTACTATTAAGAGTGCTTTTCAAGTTTTGGGGGGGTTTTTGGGTTTGGTTTTTTTTTTTTGCTTTTTTTTTCTTTTCTTTTGGTTTGGTTTGGTTTGGTTTTTTGTTTGTTTTGTAGTAGTAAAAGACACATGAAGATTTCTCGTAATAATTATGAAAAAATCTCTGGTTATTTAGAGGTCACTACTGCTGGTTTACATGATGCAT
>VZTZ01038955.1:39539-71926 GCA_013400955.1 Drymodes brunneopygia
CACCTTTTTTTCTTTTTTTTTTTTTATTATTTTAAATGATTCTTTCTTTCTGGGTGATAAGGAGGAAAAAAAAAAATAAAGATGTACCAAAGCTAAATGTCAAAACCACTTCTACTTATTCATATTTTTATGCTGCTACTGACAAATGACTATATGTTGACAACAGCAAGTTAGACTTTCTTATACAATTATGCTCTCCCATACGATGAAGAAGCTAGCTGTAATTTTTAAACCAGGAAGAAAGGACTGAATTTAATGCTTTATTTCTTATGTGAAATTGGTCCATATACTCTGAAAAGGTGAAAACACAACAGAAAAGTTCAAGATTCTGGTGTAATTATCCCTAACTGGCACATCCTCAGATCTTTTCAGGGGCAGCAAAAATATAGGTTGCCATATAGTTTTAGATCATAATTACTAGTGTTAATTATAAAAAACAAAGTCTTTTGTTACTGAATTTTAGAAAGCAAGAATATGAAAACTTACTTCTATTCTGATTTTTCACAATTTCATCTATTATAATTTCCATCACTCTTTCACACACAAGACTTTCTTCGGTCTCTGCATTTACTTTCACCAGAATGTTTTGATGAACTGAAAACCACTTCTCTAATTTCGGCCATGTCTTCAGAAAGCCTGAAATTCTACAAAAATCATATCAATGTATGAAATTAAAATCTAACTAATGGAAAATCAAACATTTTGTAAAATATTAATAAATAAAAGAAAAAGCAGACCATCTAATTTAACACTAAAACAAGTTCACCCATACCAAAGCCTTCATTTTAAATATAGGAAAAATTTCAAAATTCAGTTGTTAACTAATCATATATTTCCGACCCTTTAATGTCATGAGCTATATTTATTTTCTTATCACAATTAAACCAATAATAATAGGTAATTTAATAGTCAGAAACAGTTAATAGTATCAAATATTCAGAAACAAGAATCGTTCTTCGTGTTGCTTTTTGTCTAAAGTTAAACATCTAGTGATTCAATTAAGTTAGAAAACTAAGTGGTTTTGGTAAATGTAGACATGGAAAACAACATTTAAAAAAATCTCTAACTCAAATCAAATATATTTCTCTCAAGGGCAGTCACATCATGTGTGACATATGTCAGATATAAGCACACACATAGATATATATATATACAGAATGCATACATATAGTTCATGCAATATATACCTGAAAACTAAATTCTCTTTGGAACAATACCCTGGAAAATCAAAGCACAAGAATTCTTATTTTCCAGGATGATTTTTATTGTGCAGAAAATGAAAATAGCCTTCAGGCTCCACATTATAGAAAGGTCTACGCAAATGCTTAATATTAAACATATCACTATTGTGCTGGGTCATACATGAGATTCAGTTTAGTTACAAGCCTAAACACGTGGCTGAAGCAACACTTTTGTACTTCGTATAACATACCTGTGTAGCACCTGCTCCCTGGCTGAGTCAATCTCCTCAGCTAAGTCAATCTCTTCAGCTAAGTCAATCTCCTCTTCTAGGATTTCAGCATCTGAATTTTGACTGCTGCTCTGTTCAGCCTGAGATGCCTTTCTTTTATCTACTGTGTGGAAAATCACATATATAAGCATATATTGAAAAAGGCAATTATTCAGACAGTTATTCACCCAGATTAAGATCGTCATTATAAGAACAAATGCAGTGTTCCTTGATCTTACATTTCTTCACCTAAAAGTTGGGTACCAGTCTACCTAAAAGAAAGGAAAAGTCAGAGAACACCACAGGAATATAAAATTAAGCTGTCAAGGACATGTTTAAGTGCACAGCCAATTATAGCACTGACATTTCCTAATGGATGTTTTTCAGCCATAGAAATCTCCAGGTGAAGAGATGGAGCATTCCTGTGGGCAGCCTATTTCAGGCTTACCTACTCTACAAGTTAGAAGGTATTTTCCTGTTGGTTAGTTAGTAACAGAAGAAACACGCGGGTCACAGAGCAGCAGTGGTTTCACCAGGCAGGACCGACAAAAAGCCCTGCTCTTCTTTATTTACCTATTTTTATATGTTTTTAAGGACAGTTAAAGATTGGTGAAAGGGGTCAACACCCTTAAAGGTTTACAGGATAAAGACATGGTCAATCATCTTTCTCCACCCCAGGGAAAGGAATGAAAAACAATTCTACAAGTGCAAAACAATCCCGGCCAGTTAAGAAAAACAAGGACCATGTTTACAGAACAAGCATGGGAAACTACAGCTACAGTGTTACAACTTATGGGGCCCTATAAAACCAGGGCAATATTTTCCCAATTTCATCCGAAGAATCTACTTTTCACAACAAGCAGATATTCCACTTTATGAAAAGACAAGGTATTGTCTCTTTCTGAGTCTTCTCTAAATTTTAAAAAGCCTTTAATTAATTAGGAATAAGCCACTTTAAAAGAATTCTAATTTTTAATTGTTCTTTTGACTTTTTCTATCCTCATATTTGTATCTATTTGTATTTCTGAGATTGTATTAATCACCACATGTTCCAAGTGTTTTGGCAGCACAAGATCAAGAATGTCTATACATTTATCTTCAACAGATTTTTAGCAAAAGCTCTAAAGATTTTGTCTCATCCTCACTCCTACCTGTACATAAAAGCTAAATGTAAATAGTGCTTTAATTAAGCTATTTGCTATCTATGCACTGTAATGAAAACAACAAAGAAGAGCCTCCTCGTAATTTGGATGGTACATGACACACTCATTAAAAAAACTTCTGTTTCACCGAGGTCTCAAAATGTGTGGTCTGGAAGTGAAACAGCTCTCAAAAAGCCTTTGATGCCTTTGCCTTGGTTGGTCAGAATTTACTTTGATTTCTGATCATTCACTGACTAACTGAAGACAAGACAAAGGCAGTAATCAATAGGGAATTTATTCTGGCACTCGCAGGGAATGAATATTGGCACATCCCTCTGTTTATAATTTCCTTTTTCCCTTTCCAAGTGTGTCTCCTGAAGAAAAATACTATTTACAGACACTTACTTGTAATGCAGCATATTCTGCATCTGTTATAACTTGTGTTTTTTTCCAGCTGCTGTTTTATATGATATCTACCACCCACTGTGCTATCTCAGCTCCAGTGAGAGCTCAAATACAAAAGAGAGCACAAATACAAAAAAGCATACATACACAAGCACACAACATAAATACACAAGCACTTGCACACTTCTGGTATGCCTTTGACTGAAGTATCTGAAATAATCTGGAAGAATTCAAGGCACAATTAAGGAAAGTGATACTGTAAGATATACAGAAATTGTCCAGCAATGCCATTTTGCATTAGTAACTACAACTTACAGATATCTGCCTGTCATTTTACTTTGTTAATAGTAGTTGGAAACTTACACTTCACTTCAGCTGCACGTTCCAGTACCACACTGTCTGAAATATCCAATAATATAGAAACATCAAATGCAGGTGAGGTAGGAGGAGGCTCGTTAGAGACTCTCGGATCTAAAGCAAGGGACAGCTTTTCAGAAATTGGATCTTTTGCTTCTACATCAATCCCTGTATAGGATTTTTCAAATAGCTTTGCCTGATTTATTGTCATTGGAAACCCTTCCACAATCCACCCCTTCTCTGGTGGTATTTGGCTAAAAGGAAATGAAGAACCAGAATTACACAGTGAATTGATAGTATAATAATAAAACCAAAAGAACAACTTGCTCTAGCCATCGTTCATTCTTAAATCAGTATATTAAATATCCTGAAGAATACAGAATATGACAGATATTATTAAACTGTAAAGTAATGGATTTTAAATCCAAAAAAATAACATCAAGTCTGATTAAAGTGAAAAAGAAAATCAGAAACAAAACAATTTTTTCTGACTTGATAAATAAAATTTTCAAAACCACTCTATAGAGACTGCTCAGACGTATAATTTCAGTTTTCTCAAATAACTTTTGTGATAAAATAATAAATAGGAAAATCTATTTTAAAACTTACAGTATACTAATGGGAGTAATACAACTTAAATTATATTCATGTAGGAACTTGAATGCTAACTGCCTTCAGCATAGTTAAGACAATTTTCTGTCAAAAAAGATTAGATAAAAACAAGTATCTATACAATTTCATACGTAATGGCTTCCAACAGGATGTCAACTAGTAATTCATCAGGAATGCTTTTTCCATTCTTCAGCCATTTCTGTGATGCAGCACCAAGCTGGGCACGTACAGATAGCTGTGGAAGAGTGCAATGTATGCTCAAAGTGTTCATAACATTGAAAAGGATCGTTGAAGAGAGTATGACTCCACATTTCATATAATATACTATTTATTTATTTATTTATATTGGGATGGTGGCTGGTATTCATTAATATTCAGTGGTTGAGGGGGGTCTATTAAGGAGAATAATTTTAATTGTAAAATTGTAATTAATTGTAAAAAATGCCTAGTTTAATTGAAATCTCCAGCTGATTTCCATGATTACACTCATAAAAATGCTGAAAGAAGATAGAGAAACTAAGGATATGAAGGTCAAGAAATTAAACATTAAGTGTTCTGGTTCTAAGCTTATTCTGATTTCCACTACCACTGATGATTTCATACAGCAGCATATCAATTCATTAGTTTTACAGGGATTCTTTAATATCTTAGCTTTAGATGTTATTTTCAATGAGCAAATCTAAAGAAATCGCTATAGCATTAAGCATTTTTAACATAAAGGAAAGAAAACTTGTCATGGGATGAATTACCTGCTTGGCAGCAGCAAGCACAAGTACATTTTTGCTAACTCAGAAATGGCATAGAAAATACCACATTTTATGTAAATGTGAGATTTCACATGAAAATTTAGAATTTTAAAAACATATACAGCTTTAACAACATAGAGAGGAACAGATTTTCACAATAAGCTCTTTTCATATTTCATACAGAAAATACTTGCATTGGCGTCAGTAATTCAGGATGATGAAAAGGTGTCACCATTTAATTAACTTAAACCATTTTAACTAATGTCTTTCTCTAAAGTAGAAACTAAAATTAGACTACTAACCTCGGGTACGCCACCATGACTGTCATCCAATTGAAATTCTTCCTGGGATGGATCCTTTTCAACAGGACAATTGTCTAAAATAGGTTCTAAAATAAAATTTGATGATGCTATCACTATAAAATTTATTATTATAGATAAAGAATAAAAGTACACAGCTTGTTATTGTTCTTCGAACAAATCAATACAGAAGGTACATAAAATTGTTAAAATCATAGGAGCTTAGAGCAATTCAGGTTGGAAGCAACTTCTGGATGTCACCTATTTCAGTAAAACCTTCAGCTCAAAGTGACGTCAATTATAAGGTCAGACCAGGTTTCTCCACTGTTTACCCCGTGTGATCTGGAAAACCTACAAAGATGGAGACTACACTACTTCTCCAGGAAATTTGTTTCAGTACTTGGCTATTCTCATGGGGAAAAGGCCTTGTCTTATGTCTAGGAAGAAAGGCAACAAGAAGGGCTTTTACAGGTATCTCCATAAAAGGAAGGCTGGGGAAAGTGTCTGCTGGGACACTCAGAAGACTGAGGTATCCCAAGGTCCTGAGACACACAAGAAAATCTGCAGCAAGAAAGAGTTACCTGCGGTGGCTTCTTCACGGTGCTCCTCCAGAAGATCTGTTGGTGAATTTGGTAAGTTCTCCTGGGCCTTGCATCAAATATGACAGGAAATGGATTAGAATGAAAACAACATTTTACAGAAAAACAAGCCTGTAAATTCAAGCTGACTCTTCCAGTCTTACCTGTCAAAACTTAGAATCAAGTTTGAAATTGAGTAAAAAAATTGAAACATGATTTTTTCCTCACACATTTCATTCCCATCTACCTGTTAGAGGTAAGACCAAAACTAGGGAATACGCTTACCTCATTTTCTTCTTCTCTAGACCTCTCTGATTCCTGTGAAATTGTGCTGGGTTCACTTTTCATTTCATTATTAAGAAAAGCTTCAATGGCCTCCTGAACCAGAGTACCAACAGATAGCACCTGAATATTGCAAACTAATACACAAAAATATTAGATAGCTACAATTTGAGTTGAGCATACATACAGAGAAACTATTACAAGAAGTTAAATTATTTCCTTCATTTGGGCTTCTAATGTAAGTTGTTTTCACTCTTTCTTCTCTGTAAATACTTCACAGCATATATCAACAATCACCTAGCTATCTTGCTACTCTAATATCAAATATCTCCAAAGAAGTTTACAAATTCTCAATTTTCAAATTCAAGATTTTCAAATTCTCAATGAAGAAGTATAAATATTACAATACAATATTAATATTACTTTCAAGTACCAGTGTTTCCAAGCTTATTTTGGAATATAACAAAGAAATTACATGCAACCAACTCCAGCAAATTACAGATGCACCTGAGGTTCAAGAATTAGTAATGCAAGGATTTGCCCAAACAATTTTCATTGTAAGAGTGAGATTTTAACACAAAAATTTTAAAGAATTTTAGGCAAACAAACAAACAACCTCTACCTTGTTCAATAAACTTTGCACAGGTAGTTTTTCCACTAAACATTTTTCCCAAAATACATCCCTTGACAGGAAATGAAGGAAATTCAGGTGAAGATTTGGGTTTTGGAGGATAGAACATCTCCATCAGTCTACGAAGCACATGACCCAATATATTATTATTAAGAGGAGGTTTGTTTTCACTGTTCTCTTCAGTTGGGCTCCATTCCCCTGTCATACTCTGTATAAATGACAAATTAGCAAATATCAATATGTCTTGTCTTCCCTCTTTCTAAATATATGTACTTATTCACAAACATAATACATAAAATAATGAAATTTGAATAGTACTAAATAATAACATTGTTTTTAGAACAGAACCTCATTAAAACTTATAATTACATCATAATCATTAAATATTTATTGATATTCACTAATAACTAGTTGAGAGACAAGTACTTATATAAATATTTTCATAGATTCTGTGATGGTTTGCCTCTGGATGGATGCCATAGGGAAAATACAAAAAAAAGTTCATGAGTTAAGAACAGGGAGAGATCACTCACCAGTTACCATTATGGGCAAAATAGACTCAGCTTAGGGAAACTGGCTGAATTTACTATGAACGAGAATCAGAGCAGGATAGTGAGAACTAGAACAAACCCTACAAACACCATCCCCCCACCCCTCCCTCCTTCCCAGGCTAAACTTTATTCCAAATTCTGTAGCTCCTCCTGCCCAGGAGAGCAGGAGAAGAGGAAATGGGGGTTATGGTCAATTCATTATGTTGCTTCTGCTGCTGCTTCCTCCTCAGAAAGAGGAACCTTCCCCTGCTCCAGCATGCAGTCCTTCCCACAGGAGTTGGTCCTCCACCAATACATGCAACCTGAGTCTTTCTCATGGACCAGAGTTACAAACTGCTCCACCTGGGTCCCTTCCACAGGATACAGTCCTCCATGAACAGGTTGCTCCAACATGGGTCTCCCATTGGGTCACAAGTCCTGCCAGTAAACCTGCTCCAGCATGGGCTCCTCTCTCCACAGGTCACAGGTCCTGCCAGGAGCCTGCTCCACCATAGGCTTCCCATGGGGTCACAGCCTCCTTCAGGCGCATCCCCCTGCTCCAGTGTGGGGTCTTCCATGCACTGCAGTTGGATCGCTGCATCTCCATGAGATTCCATGGGCTCCTGTAGAATCTCAGCAACAGCGCATGGAGCACCTCCTCCTCATCATTCACTGACCTCAGTGTCTGCAGTTGTTCCTCTCACACCTTCTCACACCTCTCTTCTCTGACATCTGCACAAAACCTTTTTTTTCTTCTTAAATATGTTATCACAGAGATGTCACCGCTGTCCCTGGCTGGCTCAGCTTGGGCCAGTGATGGGTCCACCTTGGAGCCAGCTGGCATTGACTCAGTCGGACATGGGGGAAGCTTCCAGCAGATTCTCAGAGAAGCCACCCCTGCAGCCCCCTGCTACCAGAACTTCACTGTGAAAATTTATTACAGATTTCTATAGTCACTTTTCTAATTCCATGAACATGAAAAATTTCACCAGTACTATAGAATTAATCAGTAGCAGACTTTTGCATTAGAAATCCACTATCCTAATATTCAACATTCTAAAACTGGGCAACATTCTTGCCCAGTATCACTTTTCAATCTCTGAAAATGAACAAAGATTTCAAATATATGTATTTGCCTAACACACATTCAATAGAAAGAAAAAAAAAAATCAAACCACAGCCAACAACTCAAACCAACTCAAACATCATTAAGGGAAGGAAATACTGAGTAGAAACTTCCAGTTCTACCCTGAGATCAACAGAAATTTATCAGTATTAAGACTGACTAGATTTTACTAGTAATGATGATTTTACTGCCAATCACACTGGAAGAAAGATAAGAATGAAAGGATGTAGTCCAAAGAATGGAACACAGAACTGTACTTCTACTCCACCAGTTTTGCATATTATAGCACTAGGTAAGTCCTGATGTCCTGAAGTTTATGCTGTGAGAAGTTTATGCTAAAAGACATTTTAGTATGCAGAATAATACTAGTCCTGTATTAATATTTATTTGGTTGGAGGATATTAAACAGCTGTTTGGAAGACATGTAGACGAATAATATTTCCAATTATATTCTAGTTTATCACTTCATTTTGGGTGCACAACAAAGCACTGAAGGCAAAGTCAAATGTCTCAGCAAGGAGCATTCAAAGCAGGAGAAAAAGGAAGAAAAAACAGTTCACAATGAGACTGGTTAATCACAGGAACAGATTTTAAAGAGAGTCTTTGGAATCTAGATCCCTGGAATACTTGAAAGTTGACCAAACAAGATGCTAAGCAACCTTACCAGGCTAAGAAGTTGGCCCTGCTTTAAGCAAATTACCTTCACAAATCTTTAACCCAAACAATTGTGTCATTCTATAAACTAAATATTTCATCACCAACAACAGAAGTGAACAATGCTAAAGTTCTGCTGAAAGATAAGGTTTTGAACTTATGTTCTGGATAGAATATGCAACTTTTTCCTGAATTTACTACCTGAATCATGTATTGCCATAGCATACATTCTACTTGTAGAACTTGATCAATATTGACTTTGAACACATGTATATTAGATAGAAAAACACAATTTAATTATCCGTCTAAAATAAATTTAAATTAAAATTAGAAGTCACTTATTTTTAATCAGTGAAAACAAATAAGGATAAATATTTTTGAGTTGTACAATATCCCTTCTCTATTATCTCTCAGAAAACATACTTCATGTGTAATTGTAAAGACATCCTTAAAAAAACCCAAATACTTGCACTATCAGAGCAATTTTTCTTTAAACATATAGGTAGAGATGGATCTGTTGCTTTAAATTCTATTAGACCTCTAGGAATAATGAATTCCAAGTAGAATGGGTTCCCCCAGCCTCCAGTTATCTTGCCATTTTAATCAGAAGATCGCTAGTCTGTACCTGTCATGAGGTAAAATCATTTTCCTGTCAGAAGCAAGTTTTCAGGCATCCAGATGGGAGTTATATAACTCCTGGAGATAATAATTGGAAATTATTTGCTGTTTTGGAATATAATTGGAAATTATTTGCTGTTTTGAGCAGTACCTAATGCTATGCTTGGTTTTTGGTTATTCTATTAATTTATTAAGTGATTAGCCACAACTTATAACATGGTAGTTTCAAAAACATTCTCAAAATAAAATGTAATATGTAATGTGCAATGGACTGATGGCACTGCATTTTCTTGTATTTTATCAAATGTATTTGACACTTTTAGCTGGTGTGCCTAATGCAACAAGGTACTCCTGAGAAATGCCAAACTGCCTGTCCTGGGCTTTTTTCACAACTGTTAGGAAAATCAGCATAAACACTGTCAGAATGACCTGCCCCCAAATTTTTATCTAGAAGCAATACTTTGAAAAAAATTAGCTATTCACTCAGGTTTTTAGAAGATAGAAGTGTGAATTGGTGCCAACAATTTTACATGTCATATGATGCCGGTTTTGGATGAATTTGGATGAATTCAGAAAGGCATAAGACTAGCAACATCTGGAAATAAATTAACTATAAAATAATTTGAAACAACCTGGCAGGAAAAAAAAGGCTTTAAATGTGTCAATAAATTTTTGTGACCTTCATCGATGTTACAGTTAGACAAGACTACTGAGAATTCATAAACAAAAATATGACTGAAAAACTTAATTTTTCATTAGTGCTCTCCACTGTTTCCCGCCTGTCTTTTATGTCCTCATTGTTGACTCTGTGTATAGCACTTTTTTCACCTAAGAAAATAATCATGAAATTCATGAGTTGGTATGTTGTGAATCAGGACCTTATAAAGAGATAAATCAGAAAAGCATATGTTAAAAATGAACCTACAGTAAATTGAGCTTTCAGGCATTCATCACAGAAACTCATACTGAACATCTATACTCATTGCAAAAGAAAATGTAACAGGTGGCTCAGGATGTGGATGAAAAGCAAATATATATTGCAGTCATAAATTCCCAACAAGACAGAGACTGGCTATTTGCCATGATTTTGCCACATTCTACTCACCAGGTTATTTGAAAAGTCTGAATATGTAGTGGGATTAAATTAATATAATCATTAATATAATTTTGGAAAAACTGTACAATACATTTTAACAGGGAAACATCAATCCTTAATCTTTCAATTCTGAAATAACATCAACATATTGAGAAGTTGAAGGAAAGTCTTAATATCCTGAAAAATATTTACTTGTATTCTAACAGATTAAGAGAAATGTCAGTCATTTTTAATAATTACAAAAATGTGACTATCTTAAAACAAATAGTTCATTCAAACCAATAAATCTTGTTAAAGAGCTTTCACTCAAAATTGCTGAAATTAAGAGTTCAGGTTTTGTAACATGCCCAGTACTTCATTTTACTGCTTTTACTGGTTACTTGCAGTTGCATTTTCCAGTCTGGCAATATTAATTATACCTTAATATATACCTATTTCCAATTAGCTGAAAACTCATTGCACTGCAATTAACATGATGGTCCTACAACTCAAGAAACATAATCATGGTTATATATAAGAACGGAACTGCTACTAACATCAAATATAGTTTTCATATAAAATATCAGGCAATGAAAAGAAAATGGTTGTCTAAATTTGACATTAGAAACCAGTAATAGAACAAAATGAAAAGTCACAACATGAAGTTTATGATTATGGAAAAGCAAGGTGTATTATCTTCCATTATGCCATATCAGTTTGGTGTACCTTGTATTCACCATAATCTTTTTCATCTAACAGACTCATTTTATCCAGCTCTACAAGTTGTTCTGGGCTAGGTTCATCTGGCAAAGGTTGAATTGAGGTTTGTTCATATATTGGTTTTCCATTTAAAAAAAGTTCTTTCCAATCCAGTATCAGTTTTAGTGGAACACGGCTGCAGAAAAATGAAAAAAGGAAAAAAGAAAAAAAAAATAGTTTTAAACCAAAAACTAGAGAGTTTGATATTTGGCAATAGTGTATTCAAATTCACAAGAAACCCAATCATGAAGCAAGTATATGCTAAACTAGTTATAGTTTTTAATGCATCCTGTAATTGATATAGCCTTTTACAAGTGTTTGTTTGCTTTTATGACAGCTGTAGGCACTTGTAGGCTTCAGTGTTTTCGCAAATGTGTCATAACACAATATTTGATTGGCAGAGCTGTGTAGGAACAGTTTTGCTATAGCAACTTCTCCCTGCCCCAAAATATTCTTTCCTTTTGTGGTGTAAAGCCTCCTCTTGCCAAAAATCTGTAGAATATTTTTTTCTTGAGGTCAAAATTAATTCACTAAAAAGCAATAAGATTTTGGCATACTTTCTAATACTGTAAGTCTAACCCCACAGTCATAACACTGAATACTAATGAAAGAACCACGGCAATAAAGCCCCACTCTGTGGTTTTTGAAACACTTCTATGGCACAGGCACTTGGAGAATACTGCCTTCATAGGACCCTCTCAGAAGCCCCGTGCAATTACAGCATGTCAAAAGAAGGAATCACAGCATGGGGGACTCAGAAGAATTTGGGCTCAGTTGCTGTGCTTTGGACAGTCCAGGTAGTTTATACATCTTGGAAAATTCATCCTGTTTGTATTACTCTGATGAAGTGTTCATCTAGTGAAGCAAACTAGGGTGAGATGAGCACCATCCAGTTTTTAACATTTAACTAAGGAATTTGTTAGTAAGACAGGAAATCAGCAGTTCCACAAGCTGTGTCACTAGTGCATTTTGGTCTCCTAAGAATTCAAGTTAGTTGAGTTTTCAAGAAATTGTGCTAAGGCTGTAGCATTAGTTCACCCTTTATTACACACCAGTGAATCCTCACACAAAACTAATGTCACCATTCTCGCATACAAACTAATTGCAGCTGCCATGTAAAATATCTGGGAAACTACATAATTTGCTATAATGCTTAAACCAGCCTGAATAACTCAGCCTAACAGACACATAACAGCTGTTATTTTTGCCTAGCAGCTACATACTCACTTGTTTGTCAGTTGACGATATTCTCCTACTTTTGTTGATATATCAATGATTTGGCCTATCATTTCCCAACATACAGAATAATGCTTTTTATAGCGTGCCTCAGATCTTTCAGCAGCAATTTTCTTATGGTGTTCTCTTTCTCTGGTTATTTGTTCTGCATTATCAATAGTTTCCTGATTTGCAAGAGCCTAGAATTGTTTTTAAGGAGTAAATTTGAGACAGCAATGAATATGAAAGTGCAGAGGTACACAGTCCCAAAAATTAAAATTAACTTGTTCATTTAACTTAAGAAACAAAACCAGCTCAATTCTAACCAGAGTTGCATAGCCAGCAGGCAGACTAATGCATAAACAAATCTAAACATTTTCATTCACTCTATAAATTCCCATTTGTTTGCTTTCTAAAATAGAACAAAATAAAAGAGAAACCCATTTCTTCTTTCATGACAAAGAGATTAAGACATATTCAGTCCTTGAGGGCAATAAAATTGTAGCTTTCAGTGTAACAACCCATTTAGAACATATAATTTATCTTACTAAATTCTGATCCTCAAATAATTTCATATTATTGATGTTGTTCAATCTTTCAAAGATTTCTGGTCATGGTAGCAAATTATCAATAGCTCCTGTAGTGGTGTGCTCCACCACCACCTGTGGTGGTGGCTGAAAGCATACTTAAAGAGGTGATGTAATCAATAGCTGTAGCTGCTGATTAAACAGGATTCCAGCTGTGTTGGAGGATTTGGAGCTGCTGATCGCTTTTGACAGGAGAAAAATAAAATTTCTAATATTACATTATGGCCTACTATGAGCATAGCACTTAGCAGTTTTCCACAGAATTAGAAGTCCTTTTAATCAACTTAAAGCTTCAAAGCAGAATTTAGCACTCAGGAGTGAAACTACTCCAGCATTTGTCAAAACCAGACTTTAACAGATCATATCTAAATGAAATTAAGAACATGAATCCTGAAACATTATCCGCAAGACTGTGCCTTTTAAACTCAGCACACAGAGATGTTTTCCTGCAAAGTTAAAATCAGTATGGAAGAAAATATCAAAATCAGACTTTCTGTTGCTCAGCTTTATCCCTTATTACAGGATCATGGAACAATAGCATGGTTTGGGTTGGAAGAGACCTTTAAAGACCACCTAGTTCAAACCCGTTGCCATGGGCAGGCACACCTTTTACATCAGGTAGATTAGCTGTTCTTTCTCCCTGCGAAATTCCCCTAAACTTTTAACACAGTACAAAATGCACTCAGTCACACAGTTACAGTTACATGCTTCTTGCTTACAGCTGTGACTTTGAACTACAATAAAAGAATACATTTATCACTAAATCATCCTGTCCCTAGGAAAGTCCTGAGGTCTAACAGTTGACAACACAAATTCCATTTTGTAACATGAAGGTATTCTAGCACTCCTGCAGCAATTCAGAGATCAATCTTTTACCGCTCCTCTGTCAAGAGCTTCCTGGAACTCCTTCTGTCGTCTTTCTTCATATTGCTTTTCCCTGAATATTCTGTTTTGCCTTAGCACCTCTTTTTCATGCCGAGCATGCATGAGTTGAGCAGCAATCCTCCGCTCATGCTGAGATTGTTTCATTAGTCTGTAAATGAGATGCTCCTCCCGGAACACCTTCTAAAAGATAAAAATATAACAGTACTAAGCACAGTTTTTAAACTATTTCCTAGAAAACTCATCAGTGTCTAATATGAGGAATGGGAATGCCATCATATGACAGCATTCACCTGCTTATATGGGACATAAATTCGAAACAACATTCATATCTATTTATTAGTACAATTTTCATACACTGTGTAAGAATTCAAAATATGACTTAACTGAGATACCCAGTAAAAATACATCTGGTCAGACTAACTCCATTTTAATGTGGTTATTTCCTGTGTGCAAAGAAACTGCAGCATATTTCAAATAACAGCTTCTTATCTGAAGATATACCCTTTCCTCAAATCATTAATTTAACCCTGTTATTCACCAGTGCCCATTGTCAGCCAGAATCTACTGCATCCTTGAGCAATCTATTTTCTACGGATTTGAAATTTTTCCTTCTTTTGTGGGAATTGGGTAATTATCTTCTCCATTCTTCCCTATTCAGCAGACTGGGACTATGAGGAAGAATTCAGAACAGAGCAAAATACAAGACTTCTGGGTAATAGTTGCAGTGTCCTCACTGGGACACGAATATAATACACTATGCAGTACAGAAAGAAAATAATTCTGAACCATTGCTTGAGACATGGTCTGTGTGCACAGACACTTTGAAGGCTGTGAATTGTTATTTTTCAAACTATTCTTGAAACATAATAGTATCGTCTCACTGCTACACTTCTCCAGACTGTTCTTGGTATCTAAACTAATGCTTAATCTAATCTAAATTTTGCCTCACTATCATGGTCCAAAACTCCTTTTGAGTCCTAAACAAAAACATCAGCTTGCCTTATAAGTCTCATTGCCAAATACCAATGCTACAGCAGAATTCTAGAGGAAATTTCTGATTTGCTGAATATTTGCTTCTGATGTATCAAAACTGCTATGAAACATATTCAAATTTAAGGGCTTAAATTGGGATCTGATTTGAAGATTTCAAATTGATTTTCCTACAAACAGAGACACAAGTAAAGTCACTTAGTAGTAATTAAAAAAACCTAACAAACCAAAACACACCAAAATAAAATTTCACTTCTATTTTCTTTTAATCTGGCTTATTTTTTCATCAGCTGTCTGTGACAGAGAGGGCAAAACACATTATGTAACTTCACCTATAAATGAAAAATCCAACTTGATTGCATATGATGTTATTTATGAAAAAATTCTATGAAGATGTCTGGATCTGTCCTACACAATGCAGCCAGGACACCTGTAATAGAATTCTAATGCAAAGTATGACTGTTGTAATTGCAATAATAAGAGCAGGAACTTTCTAAATAATTTATATATTTAATGTTGATGTTGAGGAGAAGCCAAACAAACAGACAAACAAATCTCTTCTCATATTTACGAAGTTCCTTTCCCTTCACAATTGCTGGAAATAAAGTACATTCCAATTAAATTTGGGCAACTTGAAAATATTACGCTGATGTAAAAATGTCTTGACATGTTTCTTATTTTAGTCAAAATGTGGGCTTTGCACTCCCCTTTCCTAGCACTGAACCTCATAACACTCTGTGATGGTCCTAGTGACAAATGTGCACTCATCTCAGGACTTTTATTATAGATTCCTTCACCTGGGTGCTACATTATCTTTCTACAAAGCTTTTCATTCAATGAGGATCTAATTTTGAACATGTCTTGTTTTGTTCTTTATCTGTAGTGTACTGTTTGTAAATTATTTCTCTATGGAGGGAATTTTCATCATACATACAACTAAAATGGAAAAATGCAATCATAACTTTTATGTGTCATTTGATATAGCTCAGGTGACAAAATTTTTCAGTAGTACTGCCTACTGAATTTAATCTGTCCATTTTCTCTTATATTCACTAACTCAAGGCAATAACAGTAGGTATTGTGCCCTTTGCTGCCTCAGTTCTATCCACTGTTTCATTTTACTTAGTATTTCAATTAAGATTTCAAAGAACAGAGGTTGCACATTTTACTTCCTATGGCAAGTAAATATCCTTAATTTTTTTCATTAGTTGCTGCTTACCCTCAACCATGAATTATTACAGCAGTAATAATCCTTCACCAGTGGAAAATGGATATTAAAATCCTTATTCACGGGGAATTGAAGAAGGCGCCCTAACAGAGTGCTCATTTGTCATATTCAAACTATCAACTGTATGGTGCAAATAGTTGGTCCAGTGAGAAATTGAAACTCCTTCTCTAAGTGAATTTCCTCTTCCTAAAGGAAATTGGAAGATGTTCCTTCAGAACACTAAACAGCAGCCAAAACAGATCTTCACTTTTTAAAAGGAATGGGGAGTGAAGCATTAGTAGCTATCTTTCATACAAAAAGGAATGCACAAAGTACTAATGTCAAAGGCTGGCAAGTTTTGAAACTTCTGAACATACAAGGACATAAAATAAAAATGGTAGCAAAAGTTTTTGACCTAAGATTTTACATCAACATCTTCACAGAGAACTGTGAAGAGCTTGAAGAAATCAAAAATACCACAAATGGGACATCTTAATAATATTTCGAAAAATTACTATTAAGAAAGCATAATAGACACTTTTTTCAGTTTACCTACTTAAGACAACAGTGGCATCCAGTGGCCAAACATTAATGTGTTTATGTTTTGTGTTGTTCGTACCTAGTTACTATAGCATGTTCTTCTATTTTTCTATTTCCTTGTTTGATTTATATACAAGTGAAACAATTCTGTGCTGTTGTGTGGTGATAAATTTTATGACCCAAACTTAGAGCTTAGCATACATAAATCTATTTGATTGACAAGTAATAAGCTAGTAACAATTCGTTTCCCCTCCCATATTCACATTCTCAATTTATCGCTTGTAGTAAATCATGTCTGATAACTTTTTAACTCAGAGACATAAAATCTGAACACAACATTAAAAATAACAAGTACAAATCACCAATAATTTGTTGAAATGGCAGAGATAAAGGCTCAGTTGGGATGAAGCCATACAACTGTCAAACACTTTCAACACCTGCCTATGAAAATCTGAGTGGCATCATGCTGTGCTCCACCTAGAGTACTGTCATGTAATTGTAAAGTATTTTCTCTCCCAGGCTCCAGCTTGTAGTGTGCCAAAAAAAAAAGGATTTGGACAAGATTCTTTTAATAAACATTTATAAATATGGACATGAAACACGTTACAGGGCTCTGAAGGGATGAAATTCCTTTCAGTCTAAATGATCCCATGCTATGTTCAAGGTTTATGGAGTAGAGGTAAAAATCAGACCCGAATGCACGTGAACAGCTGCAATTTCAGTCAACAAACCCTTTCTGGCTCAATATTTAATGGAAGGAAAAAGCAATCTTGAACTATTTTCTATATTCATTCATTTTTTTAAAAAAAAAATCTCCGTTTGTTTCCCACTTCTCTTAAGTCAAGTAACATCTAATTTCTGAAATCTCACGAAGTTCCCACAAAACAGTTTTTCCTCTGTTAATTTAGAACCAAATTACCACTAAACAGATTCTCTAATACGGTCAGATCACTGTTTCAGTCAAATGCTAAGTTGTCTTTCCTTTGTCTTCTTCCCTGAAGTCTGTGATTTCAAGTGTTCCTACATCAAATCTGATTTTTCTTCCTGGGAAGCTAGGAACACTATTGCTAGTTTTCACTTGATTTGGAGCCTCTCTGGAGCCAGTCTGAGCTGCTGTATCCACCAAGTGTTCTGGAGACTGGTAGTCAGGACTTTTGGAATCAATGGTCCACACTGCTGGGGCTGCAAGAGCTGAGAGCGCTTTAAGAGCAAGTTTTGGGACTGCAGTGATTTCTTCATGGCCTATGCATATCAACAAGAACATGATGTGAATTTGAATAAGAACTCAGAGATAGGACACGTGGAGAGATGGACTCCTGGTCTAAGCCTCTACAGGTGTTTTTCAAGAATATAGGTCTGATAGACGTTGAGAAGCATCTAACCTCTAGATGTTTACCCAACAAATTAAACTTTCTCTTAACATTTCCAAAAAATCTTCAGATATTAGATGCCAAGGCTTAAAAATATATAGATAGATAAACAGATAGAGACGTAGATAGACAGATAGATAGATATGCAATAATGCATCTTTTCAGAGATGCTACACATCTGAAATGCTATTACTATGCAATATTATTATTATTATTTACTACTATTATTAGTATTATTAGTATTAGCAGTAGAGATAGGCTCAGCTATATAAGTTCAACACATATGTTCTAAACTAAGGACTCACAGGGAAATACTAAAATAAAAAATAACCAGAAATAAAAAAAACTCCAATGAGTTACAAGGTTGTGTTTTGATAGAACCATTCTAAAAGAGAAGGCCTGTGAAATCAGTAATCTAAAAGCTGCTTTTTAAAGGAGGAATCTATGAAGAGGAATCTTAAAATCCTTGTCATTTATGGGAGAGGATTCAAATGGAATAACCTGCAACATTCATTTTTAGACACAACACAGACATTCTCCAGAGACATATCCTCTATTCCATAACACATCAAACACCAAATCTCTGACCTGCAAATTAAACTTTGATTCTTTGTATCACCCAGCACAACCATTTCAGAATTCATTAGTCCTGGCCAAAACTTTCATATGACACATTTGTAAATACAGGTTTTCAAACAAGGAATGCCATGGATTTTTGTTTTTAAGTAAGTATTTTCTTTAGAATCAGTATATATTTGGGTACCATAGGATGTTCAACTTTTGGGGGATGGGGGGCAGGGAATAGAAGGCAGGTCTACAATGGATTTTTAATAATCTTTATTCTGCTGCCTTAGTTTTATCCTATAAAGTTTATAAGTTTAGTGTATGACATAAGGGTAGTGGTGAAGAACAGCTAATCTTCCACATTTTTCAAGGAAAGCCAGTGGTTGACAAAAAAAGAAATATTCAGATGCAAGTGTATATAAATCCCTTTATCCCCTTGAAATTTTATTCAGCCTTCCAGAAGCACTCATTTTATATTTGAAAGCACATTTTAGACTACTAATTAATTGCACATGGACTATGTACTCCAGCATACAATATCCTACCTCTTGAGCTTCATGTGCTGCTAACTGATCCACTACCATTTTTCGCCGTCTCTTTGCTCGTTGCTCTCTAGCGAATGTATCTTGCGCTACACGTTTTTGAATTTTCCTTAGATATTCATCATCTGAATAAATATTTAACAGCTCAGTTTTCGTCTCTGTTATAGTTTCTAGACTTGTTTCTTGAAACTTCTGTGTTTGCAATAATTCTTGCATATCACTGATTGAAAAAAGAAAGATAGGAATTACCATCCTTAAGGGTCTTTTCATACAGATGCCTGTACAGTTACCTGCAAGTCTAACAAATGTAGAATGTCACTCTCTGGGCTCTGTGGCTACTTCTTGATGCTATTGTACCCCACAATGACCAGTAGGTACAGAGGAAGGTTCCAACCCTGACTTGAGCCAATTGATCGTTAGTTTCTTTGTCAGTACAAAGCTAAATCCCACAGAAACAAGAAATCAGGGTGGCTCACAGAATGTCAAAGAAAGATGGATTACTCTTCAATATAGCCATACACTCTGAGTAGTTTTGCAGCTATTAATCATAGATTTACACACAGAAATATCCACAGCAGTATGCATGAGTGTAACATCTTCTGAGTAGGGTATACATATCACTAAGGGTGACAGAATGAAAATTACTTGCAATTATTCACAAATAAATTAACATACAGATAGGTTTTAGGAGTAAAGTTACTTCTTTTCTCTTTGAAATGTGTTACTTTGTATGCATTCACAACCATTCCTATCCTGCTGCAAGGCTAACTGACCTTACAGACCCAATGACTAAAATAAATGAAGAAAAGATGCATTTTGAGCCTTTTCATGCTGCATATGGGGCAAAAAGTAGTGAAGAGAACTTAAGCCATCCCTACTACAGCTAAAGGTAACTTAAAGAGACTGCCACTGTGTTGGACCTGAAATCAGTGCTAGTGCAACATTCATTCAAAGGATGATCACAGTTTAAACTAAATGAGGCAATATTCTTTCTTAAAGTAGCTGTCCACATAGCAGAGGCCTGAGGTAGAATCCTGCCTATTGTTAACAATTTAACATCCAAATGTTACCTGTCCATCACACGGCTGTGTACTGCAGAAGCATTTGCTGTCATAGACTGCTCAAAATTGTCTATCTCCTTGTATACGCTCTGAAGAAGTAACACAAAATTTTATGTTTTCTTTCTCTTCACAAAGCAACATAAAGAAGGTTCAACAGAGCAAGTACTAGGGAATTGCTTTTATGTCATGTTAGTACAACAGTAATGCTTACACTGAAAATATTTTAAGCATCAGCTAAGAAAGAATAAAGGCAAGATGATTTCCATCTTACACCTTTCATTTCCTTCCTCTCTTCCCCTTTCCTTGCTACACCTACTTCCACCAGCCAGAAATCCTAGAATTTTGCAGCTGTTCTTCTGCAGGATAATTCTGATTCTGCATGGGGCTCTAGCAGAGTATATAGTTCTCACCATGTGAGGATATGAAACAAGATATTCTGGCATATGATCTGCTTTAGATTTAGTAGTTTGATTTGATCCCTGATAGTTATTCAAGTATCTGTGTTACTATAGGTTACGAAACTCTACATTTAAATGTATCTGTTACTGTTGCCCAGTTCTAAAAATAGGTAATAGTTGCACCCCTAATGACAATACAATCCATGAACTTGAATTACAACCCAAGAATTTTGTGGCACTAGATAATGCAGATTTTTTTTAATTTCTGCATCTCTTGATTTGATTTAAGGTTATTGTCAATTTCAGCTGTTACTATCATTTAATAAGGAGATAATTTCATAGTGTGTTACAGAGCAGTTCAAACATTATGGTGCAAAATATTATGCACAAATCAGAAAGGAACATTAATGTTTTTATTTAATGTATTCTTTTTAGTAGACTCATAGCTACTTTCATCAATCAAATTACTACCTATCTGTGGTATTTACTGAATACAGAATTTCTCTTACATCAAAACAATTCTTACTAAAAAAACTGCAAAATCATAATCATGAAAATATTCAGCCCAGTTTCCACTGGTTGAATTGATATCATTTTGACATCAGCTTTCGGATGGTGCCAAGTACATTTGTAACCATAAATGTTCCCAGAAATCATGGGGTTTTAGTTAATGTAATTAGCACTAAAACAATATAGGTGATAATTACCTCTGCTTCCCTTTTCTTCTTTAAGAATCTTTTGGCTTCAAAAGATTTTATGGTGTGTCTTGATGGTTGTTTTTGAATCTGTATAACATCTGTTTGATTCCTGGATGTTATTTCATTTTGTCTCTTTCCTATGTAATGCTGACATGAAGCAAATATAATTAAGCTGAAAATTATCTTCCAGGAATAAACTAGAAGAGATTATCAGCCAGACTTGAGCAGATGAGCAGTGCTTTATAGGCTTTTAAGGGCTTTCACTGCATTCTAGTTCTAGTATGGTACCTGTTTCAGGTCTGAATATAGCACAGAAAATAAGAATACCAGTTTCCTGGTACAGAAATTGAGAATACTATTAGGTAACACATTAGGTAACACTAGCTCAAATGATCAAGAAGTAACATATAAATTATACTTATTTAAAGTGCACTACAAATACATGCAGGTAAAGGTAGAACAAAGAAGAAACATAGTTTTTGTACAAAGAAGTCAAAGACAGTTAAAATACATAATGCATCAAAAGAGATATTTTAAAATTTTCTTTTAAAATGTCATTTTGAATATTTTGTTTACTGCTTTTATTTTCTTTTCTAGATACATGAAGGGACTTTTTTTTCTTCTTCTTCATGTAGTGGCAATAGAACAGCTAAATTACCACAGCAAGACTCTCTCCCTTCATTAGCCACATAAAATGCATATCAAATTAGTCAACGACTTCGTCAGTGTGGTTCAACACCCTTTGGATACCTGACCATTTCCTCTATATAAACTATAAATTCTGCTTTGGATGAGTGTTCCCATGTCTGAACAAGTTGGTTCCTCTTTTTCTACCTCATCAGAATAGCTACACAGAAGTACAAGATGTTCTGAGGCCATACCCACTATAGATGCCCTTCTCCTGTCATTTTCCTGCTGTACAGCACTTCACCCTTTCTTCACAAAAGAAGAATGACACAAACCTCTTTTACAAGGACATCTCAAATGCATACAAGTTGTGAAATGTACACTCTGTCTTCAAATCTATAAATATTTTCCATGCTTGACAGTATGCAAATACTCTCAACTTAACATGAAGTGATTTTTAAACAGGAATGTTTTTAAGGTCTCGTAAGAGTACATAGCCTTTATTTCCATGCACATTTCTTTGTTCTTGTATAAACAAGAGTGTGCAGCACAGAATCAGGAAGTCTTCACACTGGCTTTAATTAACTCATTAAACACATAACCTTCAGAAAACTTCTTCAGAAATCTGTGAAAATAAGTAGTCACTTTTCCAGAGTCTTCAGCTCTTTGCTTTTCTTGGAGGTTCTGAGCTCTCAGCTGCTCTGCAACATGCACAGGAGCTCTCTTATCTGTTCTGGTCTTGGATTTTGTTTCAGAAGGCTCTGAAATCTGCTGTAGTTGCAAGTCATTCTGATGTAGCACTAAATTTTCAAATGCTAAAATTAAATATCCAGCAATGAAGAGTCACAAATAGCAACAAACATATTAAAATACGATAATTTTGAGACCACTGCTTCAAACTGTTTTTCTGTGTTAATGTACACAAAAAAACTCTAAAGATGTGCAACCTGAAAATCAGGGCTAGCTCCATTGAAAAGAACTTTGAACTTGAATGATGCCAAACTTTGTTTAGTTAAGACAAAAGGACACCTCATTACTCTGTACAGCTTCCTTTGGACAGGAAGTGCAGAGGGAGGTGCTCTGCTCTTGTCCCTGGTATCCAGTGAGAGGACATGTGGAATAGAACCATAGAATGCCTTGGTTTGGCAGAGACTTTAAAGATCACCTAGTTCCAACCCTCCTGCTCTGGGCAAGGACAGCTTCAACTAGACCAGGTTATTTAAAGTCCCATCCAGCCTGGACTTTAACACTTGCAGGGATGGGTCATCCACAACTTTTCTGGGCAACCTGTGCCTGTGCCTCACCATCCACACAGTAAAGAATTTTTTTGTAGTATCTAATCTAAATCTCCTTTCTTCCAGGATGCAGGCAGTCCCCCATGCCCTTGCAAAAAATCTGTCCACATCTTTCTTGTGGGCTCCCTTCAGTTACGTCAGGTACTGGAAGGCTGCAATTAGGTGACTCTGAAGCCTTCTCTTTTCCAGGCTGAACAATCCCATTTCTCTCAGCCTTTCCTCATAGCAGTGGTGCTCCGTCACTCTAATAATCTTGGTGGCCTGCTCTGGACTCACTCCAGCAGGTCCCTGTCCTTCCTGTGCTGGGACCCCAGCTCTGGATGCAGAGCTCCAGCTGGGTCTCAGCAGAGCAGAGCAGAGCAGAGGGGCAGAATCCCCTCCCTGCCCTGCTGCCCACGGGGCTCTGGATGCAGCCCAGGACACGTTTGGCTCTCTGGGCTCTGAGTGCCACGGCTGGGGCATGTCCAGCCTCTCACCCACAGCACCCCCAAGTCCTTCTGGGCAGGGCTGCTCTTGGTCTGTTCATGCCCAGTCTGTGCTGATACTGGGGGCTGTCCCAACCCAAGTGCAGCACCAGCACATGGTCTTCATAAATCTCATCATGTTCCCATGAGCCACTTCTTGAGCCTGTCCCCCAGTCCCCATCCTGCCAAGAGGTCCATTCACTCAAGAGGTTGAGAACTGAGAAGTGGACTGTGGCAAAAAAGTTCAGTATCTCAGCCTTCTCCTCCTCTGTTGTTACCAGTTTTCCAGCATTGTTTATCGACCTTCCTTTTCTGCTTAACATACCTATAGAAGCTCTTCCTGTAAATTTTTGTGTCCCTTGCCAGGTTCAGTTCCAGCTTTGCGTTGGCTTTCATCACTCCATCCCTACACAACCATGCTTCATCTGTACACTCTTGCCAGCTCACCTGCCCCAGCTTCAGCTGCCTGTGTGTTTGTTTTCCCAGCAATTCCCTAACTCAGCCATGCCACTCTCTTGTCTTCCTTGCCTGATTTCTTGCTTCTGGAGATTGCTAGTTCTTGTTGACTATGGAAGAACTCCTTAAAGATCGGCCACCTCTGCTCTCCTCCCTTGTCCCTGAGGGCATCCTCCCAGGTGATCTATCTCCCTAAAGAGCTGGAAGTCTGCTTTCCTGAAGTTCACGTTTACTCCTTAGCTGACACCTCAGGACTAAAACTCCATCAACCCATGGTCACCATAGCCCAGGCTGCCTCCACTCTTATGTCCCCAATTATCTTGTTTGCACTGGTGACCATCAGATCCAAGACTGCATCCCCTCTGGTAGGGCTGTCTATTACCTGGCTCAAGAAGTTATCCTCCATTCCAGGAGTTTCCTGGATTGTATACAGCTCCCTGTGCTACCTTCCGAGTAGATGTTGGGGAGGCTGAAGACACTCAGCAGGACAAGAGCCTGTGAGTGCAATGCCCCCTGTAGCTGGAGCAAGACTTTGCCAATAGGCTCCCCTTAGTCAGGCAGACTGTAGTAAACACCAGCCACAGGGTTCCCTTTTTTGCTTTAGTCTCTGATTCTTACTCACAGGCTTTCAGTGTGCCCATGTCTATCCCTCAGAGACAACTCTTCACACCCAATCCACCTTTTGATATAGAGGGCAACCTTCAGCCTCTTGTTCCCTTCCTGTCCTTTCTGAACAGCCTGGAGGCATTCATATTTGCACTTCAGCCACAAGATTTGCCCCATGCTGCACCAGGGGAGGTAAGAAAGCATTTCTTTTCTGAAATTCTCCAGCTTTGTAGATATTCAACACCCCACTGAACAAGGTCCTGAGTAACCTGCTATAGCGTGCTTTGTTTGGAGCAGTGGGGATAAACTAAGTCAGTTCCAGAGGCTCTTTCCAACCTCAACTATTCCATGATTCAAATGCCATTCTGAACTTGTCTAAAGACAGGACCTACTCTCAGTTGTACAATTTCTTTTTCTCTACAGGTGAAGGGATATTTTGACTTTCCAGTACAATCTTTATACTTATTGCTAAACTTTCTGCTTGTAGAGTATTTTTAAGAAATAGTGCCAGAAAATAAAAGTGAAATTTCTCCCAGCTTAATTTAATTCATGATATATACCTTCTTAAAAACTCCTCATCCTGATAGTAAATAATGGTCTGGACATACTTAATATTACCGAAAACAAGAAGGAAGTCTTTAACAGAACCTAGCACATAAACACGGACTTCCTCTTAGATGTTCTCTTTTCCCTTTATTTTTCTCTCTTTGAATTTCTCAGCAGATTGCAGAATGGAGTGCAATATAAATATATGGAGGGATGTGCAACAGAATGAACCAAACCACGGTGGCACAGAGCTCAGCATAGTTAGAAATAGGTTTCCTGGAGGGAAATCAGTCTGAGCTGATACCTAGACTGCAATGCAGTCTGCAATCTGTACTCATCAAAGAAGTAAAAAGGCAGCTGCTGAACAACTACTAGCCTTTCTTGTTATAATATTTTAGGTCTGGAGAAAGCTTGAAAACAGAGCAGGTAACACAGAATGAACCAAAACAAAGAAACACAGAACACAGAAGATCAATATCCTACTGAGTTTCTGATAAGCCGTGCAAACCCCTGTATAAGACATAGCAAAGGACAGCTTCTTTTCCTTTTAAGTACAGGGTTTTGAATAGGAGATATACAAAGAAGAGAGGGAAAGGATAAAACAGGCTTGAAAGGTACATGTAAATATGCTACCTTTTTTGTATTTATACAAAACAGGCATATTTAGTTACCTCTCGATTTCTACTTTCAGTAGACTTAAGCTTTGCTGCAGGTCTCATTGCTTCCACAGCTACTCCAGGGAGCTTTGCCTTCCTCTTTTTTTCTAATGCAATATATAATTCATATAAAAGATTTGTTGCAGCTCCATGCTGTCTTGTCATGATGTCTTGGGCCATATTCTCATTAAACTGCACACCAAGGAGGTGAAGTGTGGGTTCCAGGCGAGAAAAATTGTTAATTTTTGCATCTGCACCTCTATATGATTAAAAACAACCACAAAAAAACCAGAACATAAACGTGTTTATAATTCCAACTTGCTGCATTAAGCACGGTCATGACACTTATACCAAGAAAGAAGGAGAAAAAAACAACCCACAGAGGACTTCCTTAAATAACATGATACACACTTTGGCTTAAGTTTTATACTGCTGTACAGGTAACTGATTTGATTACTATGCATAATTTTTTTTTGAAAAGACAAAGACCACATTGGATTATATAAATTCTGATATATGTGCACAGAAAGTACATCTAACAACAAAAACTAATCTGCAATTGCAGCTAATGGTATACCATCACCACACAAACAAGCTACAAGTTTGAATGAAGTTTCTATATTAGCTGTATCAATCACTCGAACTCTCACCAGTTAAAACATAAGAAATAACAAAAAAAAAAGAGTCTGTATTATCTGTTAACCCTTACAACACTTCAACATATTTTTTCTCCAAGAAAAACAAATGGACACATTGAAACAATGTTGAAAACAAAGTCTATGCTCTAAATGAGCAATTTATATTTGAAACTTAAATAGTGGCTTGCAGGCTAATATTTCTCCTGATATATAGGTTCTCATGAAGAAGTACTCAAGATCAACAGATACACAGGGTAAAATCAAATAACAATAAATTTTCAGTTCATAACAGCACATCAAATGTCATCAGACATAGCCATAATTTCAGTCTGAGTCTGAAGATCATGCTTTCCATACTGCTCTATTGCTTAAGTTCCCAATAGTTCCTTCACATGGAACAACAAGCTTTTGAGGTCAGCCAAGATCCAGCATAATTCTACAAACTTATCTAATTTTAACTGAAGACTTTCTGGTAACACGCTATTCATCTTATTTCTAGATTAAATTGTCCAGGAGCTCATTATTCTCACTGTAACAGTCCATGCCTTATTTCTTACACACTTATACTGAACTGAAACTTACAACAACTGAACATTTTTCTGCCACTGATTCAAGGTTAAGAGGAGCCCTCTTGCCAGAAATCTGACATGCATTGAGAAGCCCTTAACTTTTTATTCTGTGAGTCTGACTGTCTTGTACATCTCCACTTCTCCCTCCTTGCACTCCTTGAAGAGAAGAGCAGCAGTTGCAGTCTCCTGGTCCTACAGACTCCCCCAAACATAACAAACTTTCAAAGGTTATTGAGAGTGGCCCAGCAACAGTTCACACAGCCTGGGTGAGTATGTGCTATCAGGTCCCAGGGACTTGTGTAATTCCCATTTATTTAAATGTTCCTTAAACTGTTCCTTCTCCTTGAGTAAATCTTTGTAGCTGAAGAATTTCCTGTATGTCTCAGGGTCTTGGGATACCCTAGTCTTTTGCATGTCCCAGCAGGCCCGCATTTTCCCCATCCTTCCTTTTGCTGCGGAGACACCTGTAAAAGCCCTTCTTGTTGACCTTCTACGCAGACATAAGACAAGAGCTTTTTTCCATGAGGGCAATCGTGTATATTGAAATAAATTGCCTGGGGAGGTAGTGTAGTCTCCGTCCTTGGAGGTTTTTCAGATCACACAGGGTAAACAACTGGTGCCAACTTTCCTGTTAGTTTCAGCCACTTGGGATTTCTGAGTGTGAGTTTTATTTACTAGACTAAGATAGAAAAGACATTAAGTACCTCAGCCTCAGCATGGCAGATACTCATCTGAGAACCTGAGAGGGAGGCTGATGAATGGAGCCATATTCTGCCATCTTTTTGATGCAGGAAGACAACTAAGAATGGCCTCTACAGAGGCAGTTTCTGGATCTTCCCTGCTCTCTCACATAGAAGGTAGCTCCTCCTTGTCCTTACCTTCCCAGCCTGTCCATCCTAAAGAGCCTATACCAAGCAATGGCAGTGCACCAGTCCTGGGAGCTATGCCTCTCTGTGATTGCAGTGATTACCCAGGAACTGCTCATGGGCCTCTGATTTCTTCTGTTTGATCCCCATGCTGCATGCATCACTAGTTAGGCACTTCAGAGAGATAGCCGGTTGTGCAATTTAAAAAAGATTTAGAGTAATTTACAAAAGGTGTGAATGCTTCTCCCATAATCCTGTCTTCTCAGCACTTCCTTAACTGCATGCATACATTTGGGGGGGGGTAGCCTTCTGCACTGTTTTGCTGCTCTTATTCACATCACCTTCCTCTTGCTTGCCAGTCTAGGCCGTCACTTCCTCTCTTGTTTGAGACTTCACCTCTCCATCCATACTCATTCCTATTTCAAAACTATCCTCACTAGGTTTGCCAGGCTACTGGCAATGATTTCCTTGTCCAGCTTGGTCAGGTGTATTCCATCTCTTCATAGCAGTCTTCCCTCTTGAAAGCGGATCCTATGACTACGAAAAGAAAATCCCTGCAGTTGACAGCAGCTGCACAACCACTTGTTGACCTTTAGTACCTATCCACTCCTTATCAAGCCCATCCAGCAGCAGAAGCAAGGAAAATAAATGCTTGGGCTCTCATGCTTTTGGCTTCTGGTCTCTGGCAGTATCCCTGGTCTCCAGAAAGGAGAAGAGCAGGGATATCTGTGGAAGGGCTGGACAAGTCTCTGTAGCTCTGGACTGAACCTCCAGCATGCAGCAAACCTCTCTGGCTAGCATGTCAGGTCAGCAGATGGCACTTCCATCTCCTGGAAGAGAAAGTCTCCCACTGCTATCTCCCACCTGTTCCTCCTGGTGCTCCAGTGTGGTTTAAACCTCACCTTCTCAGACCTTTTGTCACACAGTGCCACCAGCACTCACCTGCTATCACTGCAATGAACCTGTTCTACAGCTGTGGTTCAGCAGGTGGAGCAGACACATTCCTTTTCCTCACAGAAGTCACCAGCTGCCAGTCACCTCCTTTTCCTAATACAACAATTCTGCCTGCCTCTCCTTCAGCGCAACTGAAGGTCCGGGTTCCTGCATGTGTCAGAGAAGATCCAGTGTACCGACTTCATTCTGCAACAGCTTGACTTGATAACACTGCTCCTCCGTGAGCACACACCCCTGCAGGCAAAGCCACCACCTCCCCCTTATGAAGGCACTCCCATCAGTCTGAGGGAGAATTGACTTCTTGCCAAGCTGAGATCTCTGACACTCTGAGTAGTTGTTCCAGTGGGTACTGGGTATCATGCCCTCTCATGCAAGCCCAGCTTCACTGAGCATACATACACTGTCTCAGCAGTTTCCAACCATTTCTTGCACCTATTGAAGTGCATCTTCACTAGATGCACCTCTCTAATCAGCTGGGGACAAGAGTTCAAAGCATCCTTTTGCTTGCTAAGAATTGAGAGAACCTGTTAGAAGGTGCTAGAGCTTGCTAGAAGAAATAAAAGCCTCCTAAAGCTATTTTTTCCCAGCAACAGCAGGCACTGTAAGAATTACCTGGGGTTTTCCAATGATCCCAGAAATTCCTAAGAGATCTAGAAGTCCCAGAAGCAGAGTTCAAAAACTGCTGTGCAAAACTGCCTTTATTAGCTGTGCTCAACCTGCTCTCCTACAGTTTGGTGGGACTTGTGATAGGAAAGGGTATGAATACATTAGAAGTTCAAAGAACATAAAAGCACAGGTTCAGAAGAAACAGGAAGATTTTGTACAGCCTGGAACTCTTGATGTACCTGTGCACCATGGTCTGACAAAACACAGCCAACCTCATGAATTGTCAGTGTACAAAAGCTTGCAGACCTGCACAAGATTTTTCAACTTCCTCTTTTACAGTTCTTCTTGATTACAGATATTACACCAGATTATTTGCAAACTTTTAAATTCTTATATGATCTTCTGCCAGAGCTCCACTCAGAGCCTTATAATGTTTCTCCAACATTTTCATTTCAGTGAAGATGTAATGGTCACCACCACAACACAACTCTGTATTCCTTACACTATACAGCTCCTGGGCAGAGTGCCACTATTCCCCATCTTAGAGACATCCTTGAAAAGCTTTTTGAACCTTTGTTCTAACCTGGTAATTTTGTAGTTACAATCAAAATGCTTGATTCTCTTGAAGAAAATCAATCATCAATCCGTCTGGAAACAAGAAATCAATTCATGAATCAAACATATTTATCTTTTGAATGACTGAAAAATGTTTTAAATCTCAAGAAGTTGTACATTGCATTAGCAAATCCTAGCTGAGAAAATACATATTTTGTCTACTTTATGTAAGAGACCTGTTACTTTATATGAGATGAAATGTTATTCATATGTACTAACCTGTTCTGTGAAAATTGTTTAAAGTCATCCTGAAGACCATATTTGTGTAGAAGTTCTCCTAGGAGGTAGCCAGTAGAAAATTCTTCTGGAAATGATCCTGGAACTAAGTTTGGGGGTTTGGTGTTTGTTTGGGTTTTTAAAATAAGATAATTAAAAGAATCCAAATATTAATTGTAATAAAACTTGTTATTGTGTTTATAACAAACTAAATCCAAAATTTGTTAGATAATTCAAAGGAATTTTAGGAGTAATAGTTTTCAACTTACAAATAAATATACTTTTTGTGTAGTCATTTTGCAACATCAGCTTTACATAGTAATTTCTAATTTTCAGTGTTAAAATGCAAACATTGGCATAATTGTTACCAAGACTGTGAAAATATCTATAAACTATAATTACTAAATTTTTCTCTCAAAATGAAAATGAAAAAAAAAAGCTAGCTCTAATGTGCTCCTCTTCATACAATCACAGAATCACAGAATATGCTGAGTTGGAAGGGACCTATCAGAATCAACTCCAACTCTCGTCCTTTCACAGCACCCCCCAAAAGTCACACCATGGGCCTAAGAGCATTTCCTAAATGCTTCTTGAGCCCTGTCATGGTAGTGNTGGTAGTGCTGTGCCCACTTCCCCAAGGGAGCCTGTTCCAGTGCCCAGCCACCCTCAGGGTGAAAAACCTTTTCCTAATATCCAACCTAAACCCCCCCGATAGACTTCAGGCCATTCTCTTGGGTCCTGTCACTAGTCATCCCAGAGAAGAGGTCACTGTCCGCCCCTTTGCTTCCCCTTGTGAGGGTGTTGAAGGCCACAATGAGGTCTCCCCTCAGTCTCCTCCCAGTTGAACAGACCAAGTGACCTCAGCCACTCCTCACACAGCTTCCCCTCCAGACCTTTCACCATCCTCATGGCTCTCCTTTCGACACTCTCTTATAGGTTAATGTTTTTTTTGTATTGTGACACCCAAGACAGTCCCCAGCACCTGAGGTGAGCAGAGTGGGACAATTCCCTCCCTTGCCCGGCTGGTGATGCTGTGCCTGATGCCCCCAGGACAGGGTTTGGTCTCCTGGCTGCCAGGGCACTGCTGGCTCATGTTCAGCTTGCTATTGAAGAGGACCCCTTGGTCCCTTTCTGTGGCACTGCTTTCCAGCATCTCCTTCCCCAGTGTATACACACAACCAGGGGTGCCCCATCCCAGGTGCAGAATTTGGCACCTTGTTAAAATTTCATACAGTTGTTGATTGTCCATCTGTCTGATTTTCCTGAGGGTTTTGTTCCCTCCTTGCAGAACAAATGCTTTTCCAATGCCAGTGCAACACCTGCAAAATAAAGCACTACTTTCCAAACATATTAATTTTTTTTTTTATTCTCTAGAGTCCTTATTAGCAGGTTAAGTTTGAGCACCTTCTATCTCCTGAGAGCACTTGCCCCTTGAAGGGAATTAACTTCAGCTTGAAAATTTCCAGGCATTGGAATATATTATCCAGGAAGGTGAAGGAGCCACCCTGCAGGTGTTCAAGAGGTGTCTGAATCTGACGCTGAGTGATGTGGTTTAGTGGTTCAGGGGTTACAGGGGCACTGCAGGGTACTTGCTTGGACTGGATGGTCCTTAAGGACTCCTCCAACTCTGACGGATCCACGATTCTGTGGTCCCTGCCTTGCACATGAAGATTAAGAATACACCTGCGGAGGCACGTGGCTGCGGGAAGGGGGCGGGCCCGCCAGGGTAGCGGCCGTGGGGAGACCCCTGGCACGGCGGCTCGACCCTAACCCCGCTGACCCCGCTGCCCCCGCGGTCAGGCCCTGTCCGTCCCCGCGCAGCGGGGCACCACTCACCGATGCGCCGGGAGAGCTTCACGTCGCGGTTCAGCCACTCGCACAGGACCTGGGACATGTCGTGAGGCGCCGCGGCCGCCGCCACCGCCTCCCCGCTCCGCGTCCCGTTGCCGCGG